>CM053788.1:706778138-707042405 GCA_028749045.1 Cupressus sempervirens | reverse complement strand
ATTTTCTTCATGATCAACTTTGACTTCTTCCAGAACATTTGGAAAAATAGCTATTTTATTATATGTCTCCTTTACTTTTTCTATAACATTTCTCATTCTTAAAATTTCATTATCTAAGATGAAATTAATTCCTATTGTTGCATTTTCAAAATGTAGAAGCAATTTATAACAACACTCCAATGTAGATTTTTTCACATTTAACAATAATAGTTTGAGGGGATCCATCAAAGTTCACTGACCCCACTGGACTTGGCATAATGATTTTAGACTCATTGTCAAAGTGGTCCATTGTATTAACATTATATCCCAAAATAAAGCATAAAAGGTTATAAATTAAAATTTATTACATGTAGTTTATCATATATGGTTGCCTTAAAAATATAGATCCTGTACATGGAAGAAAATATAATTTGCAATAAATTAAAATTATTATATTCATTTTTAATTTAAACAAAAATAAAACCTACCATACAAATGTACAATACATGAATATTCTTAATTTCTTCTTATACATTGTAGAGTGCATGTGGTCATCTAAAAGTCTAAATTTATCTCATAAAAAAATATTAAATTTTAATTTTTAATTTTAATTATCAAAATGTGTTAATAAAAAATGAGATATATTAAATAATTATAAATAAATTATATATATATATATATATATATATATATATATATATATATATATATATATATATATATATATATATATATATATATATATATATATATATATATATATATATATATATATATATATATATATATATTCTAATATGAGTTACAATGAAAGTAAATGCAAATACGAATGACAATTTTTCCCATTTCAAATTGTTTGATTTAATATTGAAATCACTATGGAATTATTTTAATAGATAGGATATTGAAATTGATTACAATATTATCAAGAATCAATCATTTGAATTTGAATCACTATATTCATTACAGTGAATCATGTTTCTTTGAAGTAAGTCACATGTATTAGGATTCAACACATCAAACTAGTATAGGTGCTCAAAGGTTCTTCGTCCCATCCATTACCTGAATGCGTTAGTATAGAAAATTCATAGATTGATTGAGTCCATGTAGTATATTTTCTATTACAATTTTTTTGGTTCTTTCATGAAATGGAAGATTCAAAACGACTCCCTGAGGCCCCCATCTAACAACCACATGTTGATTCCAAGGTGTGTCATGTAATCCAAAAAATTGTATATGAAAAAATTGGCCATGATAGTGAAATTTCTCTAAACCTTGCATACTAATTTGTGAACCTTGAAGCATTGCTTTCAACCAATGAGAACCATTTTCATCTAAATCTGTGGGGTAATGAGCTTATTCTAAATAGATCTCTATAGGAACAAAGTACAATTTGGTGGGATCGCACTCCTTAGAACAAACCAATTCTTCAAAAATAGGATCTCTATAAAAATGGTTGAAATTTCAAAGAGTTGAAGGATGAAATCTAAGAAAACCTGCTTCCAGAAGATTTCTTTTTGAAGATAAATATTTTTCTCTTTCTTCACTATGATTTCTTCTAAGATCAACATACTCATAGAAATCATCAGTTATAATTGTCCTTTGCCTTAACATTTTTTTTTTAAAAATATCTAAATTAGAAAAAACAAAAGAAAAATGACTGCATAAAAGAGAATGAAATCTAAATAAAATATTTATTAAAAATCTAAAAGAGTATTGTCAAGTGGAATAATTAAACAGAATTAATTCAAAATATGATCTTTTAAAAAATATTATAATTTACAATTTAACTGTTAGCAATATCAAAGAATGATAGAATATTTTTTTCCAACCCTTCCAAGAAAAAGAGCACATATAACATCTCAGTAAATGATCCATATTATATATTCATACAAGAACTATTTACAAATGATTTTACAAATATAGAGAGTGAACCATATTATATACTCATAAGTAGATTTTATAATGTGTTAATATAGTTAGATAGCCACAAATATAACATTGAGATGGAATAATTAAACATAAATAATTCAAAATATGTTCTTTTAAAAACATTATAATTTGTAATTTAACTGGTACTAATATCAAAGAATGATAGAATATTTTTTCTAGTCCTTCCAAGATAAAGAACACATATAACATCTCAGTAAATGATCCAAATTATATATTCATAGAAGAACTATTTACAAACGATTTTACAATCCCATTACAATTTTTTTTTAAATGTACCTATTGCAGTCGAAGGTACTATAATATTAAAGAAAGATGTTTTATGACATATTTTCTATTTCTCTAAGCCTTATTTCTTCTACTTTTATTCTTTCAAGTTGTTTTCCCTTTTTCATTTTCTCATAGCGATCATAGGAAAATGGTGGCATTATCCTCAATACCTGTAATTATTTTACACGAGAAATCACAACAAATGTCATTCCTATTCTCTCTATTGGACCTATATCAATTGTTGCTTTTCAAGTGTTAAACCTTGAGATTTGTGTATTGTCAATGCCCAAGCCAATCACAAAGGTATTTGAGTTGTACAATCTCTTTGTACTGGACATATTGGAACTAATTTTGGATTTTCTTCATTGAATGGGAATCCAAAGTAAGTGTCAAATTTCACCAGCACATACAAGGGTAATTTTGGTGGCATGGTTTGTCGCTTGTACACAATATCATGAACAAAATCTAGAGCACCATTTACAAGTCCTGATTCTATCCATGAATTGGAAGTCAACATTACCATTTCATTCTTTGAGATCAACAATTCCATATCTAACTCATCAATAGAATTGTCATCTGCATTAGTAATGTTTGATACTTTAGTTGCAATAATACACACAACAGGTTCTCTAAGAGAATGTAACATACTTCTATTATAAATGTGAACATTATCATTTGTTGAAAATAAATGAATATTTTTATCAAAATCATCATTTATTTTTGGAATAATATTAATTCTTGTTCTCAACATCAACAAATTCCAATCCACAATTGTGAGATTTGCATCTCTAAGATTGCTGAGTGACTGGAAAATTTTTTCTTGTTCTGAGTCTTCTCCATGTTGCCTAAAAATCCTTTCTAATGTGACCACCTTTTTGAATTCTTCCCATAATAGCTTTTCTCTTCTAAAACTTGCATATGGTACTTTGTCTTTTATTGGAGGTAGTTGTCCAAGGTCTCCAACTAAAATAAATAAAATTCCTATCAAAAATAAAATTTACATTTATCAATTCATTAGATTTTCAATATAATATTTTTATATATCATGAATAACATTAATCAAAATTTAACAAATAAAAATAGTTGAACACCACCAAAGCTGAGATTTGATTTAAGAGGAAATGCTTGATGAAGCCTTGAGTCAATATTCTCAAGGAGTTTCTCCCTAATAAAGCTCATTTCATCTATCAATATGTATTTTATATGATTCATTTCCTCCTGAAAATTGGTCTAACGTGTTCCTTCTAGTTGTATGAAATCATTAACTAGAATTCTTAACTTTCAATGTATTGTTAATCCACCAATGTTAAATGTTGCTACTCTTGTTGGTGCGAGGAGTAGTAGAGGGGACTAATTTGGCATTGCAGCTTGTTTTAGATACTTACTAATTCCACCAATCAAATATGACTTTCCTGTCCTCCCAGTTCCTTGAACAATCATGTGCAATGGATCCACACTCTCACCTGCTTGATAGTGTGTCATAATGATGTCAAATTATTTTTTTCTCTCTCACTAAATTTTTTTATGTTGATATTTTTCTCTATGCAAAAATCTGAAAGCAATCCATTTTCTCTCATTCTATGGATAAAATTTATTGCCACATTACTTTCTTCATCTGACCTAAATGTATGTGACCAATTATACTGTCTATCTATATCCCTTTGTCCCAACATATCAATTTTAGAAACCTACATTGCTTGTCCATGATGCAACCATGAAATTATTTTCCATTCATGCTCTATAGTATTAGCATGACCAATAATATTGTCTTCACATTCTGATTCACTTACATTCTCACAGCCTTCTGATTCCATTACTCGTTTAACATGCCATGGAACATAGTTAAATGACTCCCAATTTGAAATGATGGAGTTATTATCTTCACTAATATCAATTGCAATTTATCTAAATGATTTGTATAGAAGAAACTCTGAGAAACAAAATTCAACAAACTTTTTAGACTAGCATGTTGAAATAGTTATAAATCTTGGATATACCCTAACAATTGCATTCTTCTCTTTTCTTTTCCACTTTTTTTCATTTTTTCTATTCTTGTTAAATATCCACGATCTGGAAGCATCAATCAATGTCAAATTTTACATAGAGCTTATTCTCCTTCTATATGCATCAACAAAGGATTCTTTTGGCTCCTCACTTTCATCTTAATTTGCTTTTGTTATTGGTTTAAAAAATTTATGTGAAACATTTAGATTAACAAATTTTCTACTACATTCAACCAATGAAAATTCTAATATCATATAACATATCTCTTGAGATCCAACATCTCTTTTAACTATAGTTTCAATTAAAATTTTCCTATAAACCTTTGAGGCAAAGTGATCAAGATTCTCTATATTGGCCAAATGCATTAACATTTGATGGTAGGTTTCTGATTTTCTCTCTACCTTTGCTGCATATTTTGTAATGTACCTAATAACTACATGCTTTGACAAAACTAGCTTCCAATCAATATTATCTCTTTAAAACTAGAGAATGTAATGATTGTGTGAGTTAACTATATCATCATTTCTAGTAGGCTCAAACTACTTTTCACCAGTTTCAGTGTCCTCATATAAATTCGAACCATTCAAATTTAGAGGCCAAGGGGCATTGTACCTATACATTTGAAATAAATTATTTTATATTATACAAAATAGTCACTAAATTTATATTCTATATGAAATACACCATTGAAATAATTTGTACTTGCAAACCATTTTTCCTTTCTTTTTTCTAAGACATACACCCTCCTTACAAATTGTATGCCTTTCAACAGTATTTAGAATTTTCTCATAATCTCGATCAAAATATACATCCATAAGTTGTCTTATGTCTCTTAAGCATGGATGTTTTGAAGAATTTTCAAATAACTAAATCAAATCACTTCTAGTTTAGAAATTGGTCAACATAAGAATTAAAAACTCAATATTAAAGGAAAACATAATTTAAAAACATATTGTAGATATACCAACATGTTATGTTGGTGAGCATTAGCTCTTGGATTTGATGCATGAAAAATCTTGTTAAAATAATTTCTAGCTTCATTTACCTAATCTTCATTATGCCAATCTATTAAATCCATTTTTGGAGAGCCATGAAGCCATAAAAAA
This sequence comes from Cupressus sempervirens, assembly GCA_028749045.1. Lineage (NCBI taxonomy): Eukaryota > Viridiplantae > Streptophyta > Pinopsida > Cupressales > Cupressaceae > Cupressus > Cupressus sempervirens. Next base: position 707,037,096 of record CM053788.1, on the reverse strand, counting down.
CCATGTACATGTGGAGACCCCCTATGTTGCCATTCATATCTAGACCATAAATCTTTAACATTCAATCCCTGTTCTAATATCTCCTTTCGAAAAATAGTATGTCTAAGGTGCATGTAGTAAGTGACAATGTGAGGGTAGTCAATAACATTTTGTCTTCTCCAATTCTAGGCTTCTTTTGGGTTAGTTGGTGGAGTTCTTGGCATTAGTGCATGTAGATCAAGTCAATACATATCAGCTACACTTAATGTAAAGAAAATTGTAGGTGTCCTTAATTGCCTAAGCATGTCACATAATTCTCTTTTACTCTTACTCCAATATGACCTTGTGTCTCACAAAGTTGTGCCAAATTGCATCAATTTATCAACCAGATGAGAATTCAGTATGTTGGTGTTTTAAAACTACTAAGCAACAAAATGCTTAATACCAAGATGACACTACTCATACAATTTAAAGACCAGCCAATTCTTATTAACAATTGTATGTGCAAAGCATTTGGGCCCAACTTCAACAAAACCACAGGTGGTTTTCTACTCTTCTAGCTCTGCAAAACTAGGGTGGGTATACCCAGGGATGATTCAAGATTGGGAAACGTTGTATGCGGATTATTTTAGTTTCATTCTGATTCTCATCTCAAATCGTCAAATACATGTATAATTCTTGATAACTTGACAAACACATCCCATACAATAGATATGGCCAAAAATCCTTCTATAGATCTGCAGGTGTTTTCAGCAATAGTGGCTAATTGAAGCTTAAAATTCTATGCAAACAAGTACTGGCCAACTTTTAAGATCTATAGGAAATAAAAGTAAAATTTATTTAATTCTACATTTTTGACAGCCATTTGTGACATATTTCTCTCTCAGCTAGATCAAATTAGATCAGTGCCCAATCCAATGGGGTTCAAAGTCTACAACAAATTCTCAGATCTAATTTTTTGCCTTATAAAATTTTTTATCAGCAATTCTTATCAGAATTCCTCATTCAAAATCCTTTCCACTACTATAGCAATCTTATCACATTCATCAAAGGTTTTACTTAATCCATTGAATTAACAGTAGTGATAAATAGATATACAACCTAACTGAATTGCATTCAATTGCACAAGCCTTTACTCATACAACCTCAAGATAACCAAGTAATCAAAAGGAGACAAAGTTCAATAAGAACTGATATGGGGATAGCTCATAATTTGTATTCATTTTCCTTGAAAATTGTATACAATTTACAGTAAAATTAGAATAACATTTAGAAAGAAACACAGATCATTCTATATTCATGTATTCTCAAGATCTGACAGAGAAAATACACCACCAATTTTGCTCAAAATAATGGACCAAAGATAGACTAAGTATCACTTAGAAAAATAGAATTCAAAACTTTTCTCTAGCCCTAAGATCTCACTTATATACTGTGAGATGCAACAAGCTTCAGGCTAAGAGAAAAGGATAGGTGTCCTTACAAGAAAAAGATGCATACATCTGTCTGAAAAGAGAAAGATTAACAAGAAGTTAGGAGAACCATATATTCTCTTGTGGGCTTTTTTCTATCACCTTCTTTTGCTAATTTAGCTACAACTGTGGTTCTGTCGTATATGTAACTGTTAAGCTCGTCCCTGAAAAAATCTATTCTAATGATTGCAAACTGACTTGAACCTATGGGTTTCCCCATTATTACGGTACTGGGAGAAACACCCTTACGTCCCACTCTTCACTGATTAACACTTCTTAAGATAATGGGATCAACCCTTACAAAATAGCACTCAAGCATGGAAGTAATGTGGCTGTCAAATATAACAAAATGAGCATTTTTTGCTTTGCCAACCATGTTTGCATCAAAAACCATCTTTCAAAAAAAATTTGTCACCTACTAACACAAAAAGATATGCACTAACAAAAAGTCACATGGACTATTCCCATGAAGCCCACGGATATAAAATTGTCTTAACCTTCTCCAAAAATTTTGCACAAGGTCCTACATACTTTTTTTTCCATGGCATTGAAATGTACCATCTTGAAAATTTCATTAAAGAAAGGTGTTACTACTGACAGGGTTCTTATTTTATCAAGTCCACTCTTTGCTCCCCTCATTACCTTAGTAGCTTGATCACAAGTCATAGAAACACCTAGGATTACCCATCTTCCTCGATCAAAATTCCACATACTGACATACGAGACAAACGACTTCCTCTCTGTAAGCCATCTTTCAAACAAACTTATACCCATTCAAGAGGAAGAAAAACTAGGGATCCAATTACTCTTGTCAAGTAATCCCTCTGCTATCCATAGTCCAAAATTTAATAAATTCTTTGGAGCCATTTCAGCTACACCATACAAGATTGCAACACTTCAGAGACTACAGTAAAATACGCACTTGGAAATCTCTTATTTGTAGTTCTTTTATGTTGTTTGGCACTTGTGCCAAAATCTACACAATCCTCTGAGTAAATGATCTTATTCAGAAAAGACTTCAAAATCTTTGTTTGCATAAGGTGTAACTGAGGAAATCTCGTAAGTTACACTCTATTTTTCTCTTCACACGTAAAACTTTTCATATCTCATTAATATGTAGAGTGCCACTTTCTTTAGTATTTAAACCTGCATCGTCATTTTTTTGAAATCATATGATCATGGGGAACAGAGAAAGATAACTTGGCATTCGACTTGACAAGTTGGCTAGTTAATCTAATAGAAACTGACCACATATATAGCGCCTTCCTTGATGGCATCTCCACTTGGACCCATTTCTAACTGAGGACATGTGTTGACAGCTCGCTACTTCACCATACATAAAGAATGAGCACCTTGCCATAGTGAAGCAATGGCAACCATTGATTCATTCTCGATCTTGCGGATGACATATTTCTTGCACTGCTTAGATGATAGTGGTGGGCTCCTGGTCACTATCTCGCTATACATATCATTCAAGCAACTTTTTATGGTGAGACAACAATGACCGTTGATCTAAGGTTATATGAATGGTGGAGAAATTACGCCAAGAACCCTAAAAGATGGTGGGCTCCATGCTCGTTATGTCACATAGACTAAGTTACGCCGTGCAACTTTTTATAGCGATATCATTGATTAAAACTTGATCTGATGATTGGGATTTCTAAAAGCTTTATGGGTCCGAGGCACTGTTGACGTATGAAAATCTGTAACGCTGGCAATCGATAAAACTTTACCTTGAGCCTGGCCAGCCTTCCACATTGTCCCGAGTCCTACCTATTATTTATTTTCACAGTGCCTCTAATGTCAACTTTTTATGATAGTGAGGTAGTGAGCTCTGACAATCTTCAGCAAAACTCAGCATCGGGAAGTACAAGGACCCATCAAATCATTATCACTCCTGCCAACTACTTCTGACATAGTATCTATTGCCTATTATTCCACCTGGTGAGACCATGGTTGCCAATGATTTTTGAGGCTACCATGTTTTGATTACTCAACACCTCACTACTTCGCTACTAGTGAGATGACCAAATTATTTGATAGCGAGGTAGTGAAACATTGGAAAAGCACCATTATGGCACTGACTTATGGCTATTTCCATTGGGTCCCTTTTTCTATTCTGACAATACTTGCCAGATGTCCATGACTGAATAATTGGTCAGAAAACAATTCTCCAACTGTCCTGTCTTCATTTCGCGGTCCTATCTTATAACTTTCTGGCACTCGCTACCTCGCTATACATAAAGAGTGCCCATGTTTTCATAGCAAGGAAGCGACAATGGTGGATCTATTTAGATCAGACGACTGGGGAATCTAGGAGGAAAAGTAGCTCGAGGCATGGAAGATATAAAGGGAATAGAATATTCACTCGATTTAAAATTTCAAACATTTCGCATTTGATAGTTTACAAATGGAAAGAAACACAGGGTTTTCACATAATTTTTAAAAGGCTTAACAAAAGGATGACTTAGCTAGGAACCCTACTCACCGTTAAAGGAGAAAATCTAAATTTTCTATTCTTGGACAAAGGATTTCTATCACGCAAAAATTCAGACCAAAAGTGGCTCTGTCTGGGGGCATTGAATTCTCTGGATTCAAATGAGAGCTCAGAATTTTTGGGTGAAGTAGACCACATACAGACTCCCAAAATTTTCCTCTTGGATAGCTTTATGAAAAGTAGGAATCTACCACTAAGATTATGTATAAATGATGGCCCCGGGCCATTCAAATTCAACAAAAGCTTTTACCTCTGTCATAAATTTGATTCTCATCTGAACATGCATGAGGTAAACTGAAAATATTTATTTTATCAATTTCGCCAATCAGCTTAGCATCACAAATCAATTCTCTTGGTAAAAATAAAACTACAATGTCTTCACCTTCATAATGCATATAAAAACTAAATTCACTTTCAAACACTTCCTCATTATAAAGGTTCTGATCAGCATCCTCAAACATATCAGACTGAATATCCTCTCCATTGAATGACCTATGCATGCTATCAATATCGAATGTGAAAGTTTCATATTCAACTTGAAGAAAAGGATCACTCATACCTTCAAAATGTGTATCCTTGTGCATATCTAGATGGTACTCTAAAGAACAATCTGACTAGTACTCACACATTTCATCAATCTTAGATACTGAAAATAATCCAAGATCTTCAAATGATCCTCTAAGATCAGCAAGTGGGTTAGTCATCTCATTAGAATATTTATCATAAAATTCACTACAAGGTGCATGCTAGTTCTCATAAACACCTTCATCAAACACCTTGTTATCAATTTCATGAGATGCAATTTCAACAATACTTTCACTATCATATCTGAAAGAAGAACAATTTGATCTCTGACAACAATAAGATAATGTATGATCATTAAACTCATTCTCAGCTAAATCTGGACTTTCCATGTCTTCTTCAAACAATGGGTTAATGACTCCATACATTGATCCCTTTTGGACATCAAGACAGAACATGAGTTGCTTATCCTTACAAGCATCATCATAGAAAATATTATCATATACTTTAAATTCACTACCCATCTTATTCTCATGAAAAATTTCACTATATGAAGACTCCCTTTCTATTTCTTCTACCAAAAATATAGTGTCCATAATTTCATCCTCTTTATCTACTTATTTAGGATCATTATTATGAATACACCCTAACTCATTTCTAAACAACTCAATATATACTGAATCTTTATTGTCTAATATAAAAAAACCTGACAATTCTTCCCTGAAATCTTCATATTCAAACTCATTAGCATCAACTGACTTCGCCATCTCTTTATCTTCATACTTTGTGGATAAATCACTTTCATATTTTTCAATTGCTAACTGATTTGTATAACACAAAAACTAAGATGCACTTTCTTTTTCAGATTCAAGAGAAGAATTCATACCTTTACTGATAGAAGAGTACTCACTTCTATCATTTCTTTCTTCTTCCCAATTTGCATCTGATTCACATGAAGATAAAAACACACTAGCACTTTCCTCTTCTTGACTTGAGTAACCTCTCTCGCTATTGTCTTCACAATACACTGGATCAACAACTTTATTATCATCAGTTGAAACATGACTTTTAGCTTCATCATACTCACATTGATATGACTGTATTTCAAATTTAGATTTAATAATGTTCTAAACACGATGTACTCTGTGAAGAAGACAAATCATTTCTTGCCTATTTAACTGATAAAGTGAATCTATATTACCATCTACTGCTGAGACATTAGAAACATGTGAACTCTATTCTTCTAACTGTGACTATGATAAGTGTGATTCATATTCTTCATTTTTTATCACCTTTACATGGCATGTTGGATCAGCAATATCAAACTTATGATCAAGGAGACAACTCTTAGATTCCTTGCACAAAACTGAGATCTAGACCCAACAACTTCATTAGCAACATAATCATGTATACAATCAATATCAGAAGAACTTGCTAATGTAACTAATTCTTGATCTACAATGTCAACACATTGTTGACCCCTATCAAAGTCTGAGATACATCCCACTACTATAGCATCATGAACATGTGTGTCATCATTTCTAACCAAGCTAACCTTACCTATACACATATTCTGATCTAAATTTTCCACTTGATTAAAACCTACAGCAGGGGTATTGATATGCTTATTTTAAAATGAAGCATCAACATCACATTCATCCTTTCTTTCAAAGACATTATATTGGCAATCGTACATAGAGAAATGACTTCTAGTCAATCCGTGCTTCAAATTATTTTCAATATCCCTAGTAGTCACAAAAGCTTGATATAATGTCTATGGTTATTTATGTTGGAAATGTTCAAGACTAGCTAAGTTACTGAGAGGGGAGGGGTGAATCAATAACCATAAAAAATTTATAACCATAAAAACTTTAAATCAATTCAACATTGAAAGCATTAACCATTTATTTATCTAATTTACTGTATGCATGGAAAGATAAACATTCATAACACATGAACAGAATGATTTGGTGACCCAGAAACCTTCCAATTAGAAAGTAAAACTGGGGTGGGAATGATGCCCACAAAAATTCAATACTGCAGCATAAAGTTGGCCTGTTAAGGCTTAGAATGATCACTTCTGGTGATCTGCCCTATTAGGAGCAAGTAGGACTACTAGATCCACCTTGTTAGAGGATTTACAAACATACAGTAAATTATGCACTATGTTAGGAGATTTACAAAAAGACTATTAAGTCTACCCTGTTAAAGGATTTATAAACTGATTCACCTATTAGGATGAAGCAGTGGATTTGCTTATAACTATTTGCTGATAAGATCCCTTTTTGCACTGATCACCTGATGTGATAGATATAACTTTTCTGCTCCTATGTTGACCTTGCTATATTCCTTTTACTCTACTGCTAATTCGCTTTCACTATTCTCAAAGTATAGCAATACCTTCTTCACATGCGAACATCACTTCCTTTCTTTTCATATCCATCCATACTAAAAATGATATCATACATTATATATACCATTCCAATATTTACAATTTCAAGTTCGGCCAAAACTAAGTGAACAAAATATTATAGAGTCGGCCAGATAGTAGAAAACTCGGGTTCCTCAAGCTAACTTGGTGACCTTTTGATACACGGCATCCACTACATTACTTGGCATCGTCATGCACTCGGTAGGAGTAGAGTCTCGGTCCATACTAGCCACACAACATTGCTTGGAACTCGGTAACCATTGGTGACTCGATAAATATAGTGTCACTCGATAGAAACTAACTTCTTCGTTTACCTTGCTTCACTTAGTAAACACTGAGTCCTTCATTTACCTTTTTCACTCGGTAAACACTGAGTCCATCGTTTACATTCTTCACTTGGTAAACACTACTGAACTTCCCATTCACTCGGTATCCTCTAGAATGCTTGGTGAGAACTATTTGCCTGCTAAACTTACAAGGTAACCACTGAATGCTCAGTATACACTATGGACTAAGTGATGAGCTAGGTAAGCATCTAGAATTGAATAAGTGTTTGCACTAATGACAAATATATCATAATTTCAACACTTTATCCCTTACTAGATAGTTCATTTTCTTGTCAAATGCATCAAAATATACTGCTAGACACATTTGATCACCAGGTCTATAATTCTTAGGGATTTCATTCAAAACTCTTGCAAATCTGATGTTAAATTGAGAGACAAGTTCATCACTCTGAATACGAATCTTTAAGAACTTGTCATATGAATTAGATATGCTTACCCTTTCTCCAAATTGCTCCATGAAGGAAGAATGCAGTTCACCCCAAGATGCAATAGAACATACTGGTAGAAAAGAAAACCAATCTCTAGCATCACCTTCTAAGGTTTGAACAAATAACTTCATGTGCACGTCCTCATGAGCAATCTCAAAGTCACCCATTAAATCAGAAAAAAATTCAATATGATGACTGGCTGGAACAAGATGGTTCCCATTAAACTTAGGCAAACTTCTTCTAACATCACTAGTGATGACATTTGGGAAACCATGAATACCATTAAAACAAAATGGCATATATTGCTTGGTAGAGATGGATCTAGGAATTTCATTAACTGGCTACATCTTAGGTGAAATGAATCTTGACATTCTTAACAAATTTGAACCTCATTCACCTATAAAAACTTCTAATTTAAAATTTGCCAAGAAATCTATACCCTTCTACCCATGAATCACTTCAACTATACACTTCATAAACTTAGAAACAACAATAGAAACTCGATCCAATGAAGTCTATGAAACCTTTTCGAACTATTCTCCTCCACTTAGTTCTAAAAATCACTTGATGGAGAACACTTTTCACAATCAATTTTAATGAAAAGAAATTACATGAAAATGAGAATACCTTTAGTGTTGTTTTATGAAAACATTGATCTATTGATTGGCCTGGTGCTAATCTAAAATCTTCACACCACTGATCATTACCTTACAGAGTCGCCATCTCCTTGAAGAAACCTAAATGAAATCATAGCTATAGTTCATTTTTTATCATTAAAAGTCTTATAATAGAAAATCAAACAACACTTCCAAGCTTATTGGTCAGAAACTTATACACTCTCTTCTTCTTGGTTAAAACTTTACATAACTTTCAGATCTGCCTATTTCAACTGAAAAATCTTGAAAACAATTACAGGTAACTAATCTACATTGGTTCTGAGATCCTTTAGATAGAGTCGCCACTCACTATTGTGAGAAAGATTCAAAACATAATTTAACACTATAGATCTAAATTTTCACTTTGTACAATTTAAAACACTGTAAAGAGAGAAACCCCCTTTTCTACCATTCTGACTCTAAAGTTATAGTAGTATTCTGAAAACCACATTCGACTGAATTGATTGAAAATAACACTTAATAGCAACACAATCTGTATTCAATCTTGAAGAATACTACTGCAACTGGATAAAACATACTAGGGAACATGAATCTTTAGCAAAGAAATGGAAACCACTTCATGACGTTGTTGTTTATATCAAAGATTCCAGTAATGTTGACAATGAATTTCTTCATAGAGTCCCCAGTGGAGTTGCCATTTTATTGGTGTTTTAAAACTACTAAGCAAAAAAATGCTTAATATCAAGATGACATTACTCACACAATCTAAAGACCAGCCAATTCTTATTAACAATTGTATGTGCAAAGAATTTGGGCCCAACTTCAACAAAACCAAAGGTGGTTTCCTACTCTTCTGGCTCTGTAAAACTAGGGTGGGTATACCCAAGGATGATTCAAGACTAGGAAACACTGTATGAAGATTATTTTAGTTTCATTCTAATTCTCATCTCAAATCCTCAAATAGATGTATAATTCTTGATAACTTGAAAAACACATCCCATACAACAGATATGGCCAAAAATCCTTCTATAGATCTGCAGGTGTTCTCAACAATAGTGGCTAACTAAAGCTAAAAATTCCATGCAAACAAGTACTGGCCAAATTTTAAGGTCTACAAGAAATAAAAGAAAAAATGATTTAATTATGCATTATTGATAGCCATTTGTGAAATATTTCTCTATCAGCTAGATCAAATTAGATTAGTGTCTAATCCATTGGGGTTCAAAGTCTACAAAAGATTCTTAGATCTAATTTGTTGCCTTACGAAATTTTTTATCAATAGTTCTTATCAGAATTCCTCATTCATAATCCTTTCCACTACTATAACAATCTTATCACATTCATCAAAGCTTTTACTTAATCCATTGAATTAACAATAGTGATAAATAGATATACAACCTAATTGAATTGCATGCAATTGCACAAGCCTTTACTCATACAACCTCAAGATAACCAAGTAATCAAAAGGAGACAAAGCTTAGTAAGAACTGATATGGGGATAGCTCAAAATTTGTATTCATTTTCCTTGAAAATTTTATACAATTTATAGTAAACTCAAATTGACCCTTAGAAAGAAACACAGATCATTCTATATTCATGTATTCTAAAGATCTGACAGATAAAATACACCACCAATTTTTCTAAAAATAATGGACCAAAAATAGACTAAGTATCACTTAGAAAAATAGAATTCGGACCTTTTCTCTAGCCCTGGGATCTCACTTATATAGTATGAGATGCAACAAGCTTCAGTCTAAGAGAAAATGATAGGTGTCCTTACAAGAAAAAGACGCATACATCTGTTTGAAAAGAGAAAGATTAACAGGAAGTTATGCGAACCATATATTCTTTTGTGAGCTTCTGTCTATCACCTTCTTTTGCTGATTTAGCTCCGACTGTGGTTTTGTCGTATATGTAACTATTAAGCTCGTCCCTGACAAAATCTATTCTAATGATTACAAACTAACTTGAACCCATGGGTTTCACCATTATTATGGTACTAGGAGAAACACCCTTACTTCCCACTCTTCGTTGATTAACACAACTTATTAAGATAATGGGATCAACCCTTATGAAATAGCACTTGAGCATGGAAGCAATGTGGCTATCAAATATAACAAAATGAACATTTTCTACTTAGCCAACCATGTTTGTATCAAAAACTAGCTTTCAACCAAAATTTGTCATCTACTGACACAAAAAGATATGCACTAACAAAAAATTAGAGGGACTATTCACATGAAGCCCACAGATATAAAATCTTCTTCACCTTCTCCAAAAATGCTACAGAAGGTCCTACATACTTTTGCTGCCATTGCATCGAAGTGTTCCATCTTGAAAATTTTGTTAAAGAAAGGTGTTACTACTGATAGGGTTCTTGTTTTATCAAGTCTACTCTTTGCTCCCCTCATTACCTTAGTAGCTTGATCACAACCCATAGAAACACCTAGGATTACCCATCTTCCTTGATCAAAATTGCACATACTGACATATGAGACAAACAACTTCCTCTCTCTAAGCCATCTTTCAAACAAACTTATACCCATTCGAGAGGATGAAAAACTAGGGATCCAATTACTCTTGCCAAGGAATCCCTCTACTATCCACAGTCTAAAAGTTAATGAATTCTTTGGAGCCATTTCAGCTACACCATTCAAGATTGTAACACTTTAGAGACTACAGTAAAATATGCACTTGGAAATCTCTTATCTGTAGTTCTTTTATGCTATTTGGCACTTGTGCCAAAATCTACACAATCCTCTGAGTAAATGATCTTATTCAGAAAAGACTTCAAAATCTTTGTTCGCATAATGTGCAACTGAGGAAATCTCATAAGTTACACTATGTTTTTCTCTTCACACATGAAACTTTTGATATTTGATTAATATGCAGAGTGCCACTTCCTTCACTATTTAAACCTGCACCATCAATATTTAAAACCATATGATCATGGGGAACAAAGAAAGATAACTTGGCATTCAACTTGACAAGTTGGCCTGTTAATCCAATAGAAAATGACAACATATACAATGCCTTCCTTAATGGCATCTTTGCCTAGACCCATTTGTGGTTGAGGACACGTGTCGACAACTCACTACTCTGCCATACATAAAGAATGAGCACCTTGCCATAGTGAAGTAGTGACAACCATCGATTCATTCTCGATCTTATGGATGACATATTGCTTGCACTACTTAGAAGATAGTGGTGGGCACCTAGTCACTATCTCGCTATACGTATCGTTCGAGCGACTCTTTATGGTAGGACAACAACGACCATTAATCTAAGGTTATATCAATGGTGGAGAAATTGCGCCAAGAACCCTAAAAGGTGGTGGGCTCCATGCTCATTATGTCGCATAGAATAAACCTCGTGCAACTTTTTATATCGAGATGGCGAGGATCACCAATTAAAACTTAATCTGACATTTGGGATTTCTAAAAAGCTTTATGGGTCTGAGGTACCATTGACATATGAAAATTTGCAATGTTGGCAATCCATAAAACTTTACCTTGAGCTTGGCCAGCCTTCCATGTTGCCTCAGGTCCCACCTTTTATTTAATTTCATAGTGTCTCGCTATTCGCTAATGATGAGATGTCAAATTTTTTTGATAGGGAGGTAGCAAGCTCTGGCAATCTTCAAAAAAAATTGGCACCAAGAAGTACAAGGACACATTAAATCCCTATCGCTACTGCCAACTACTTCTGACATAGTAGTTATTGCTTGTTATGCCACCTGGTCAGACCATGGTTGCCGATGATTTTTGAGGCTACCTTGTTTTGATTACTTGGCACCTCGCTACTTCGCTATCGATGAGATGACCAAATTTTTTGATAGCGAGGTAGCGAAACATCAAAAAACCACCATTCTAGTGCCTACTTCTGGCTGCTTCCATTGGGTCCCTTTTCCTATTCTGACAATACTTGCCAGGTGTCCATGACTGAATAATTGGTCAGAAAAAAATTCTCTGACTGTCGTGTCTTCATTTTGTGGTCCTATCTTATAACATTCTGGCACTCGCTACCTCACTATACATAAAGAGTGCCCATGTTTTCATAGCAAGGAAATGCCAATGGTGGATCTATTTAGATCGGACGGTTGGGGAATCTGGGAGGAAAAGTAGCTCAGGGCTTGGAGGATATAAAGGGAATAGAATATTTTCCCAATTTAAAATTTCAAACATTTCGCACCTGACAAATTACGAATGGAAAGAAACGTAGGGTTTTTATATAATTTTTAAAAGGCTTAACAAAAGGATGAGTTAGCTAGGAACCCTACTCACCATTAAAGGAGAAAATCTGAATTTTCTATTCCTGGAAAAAGGATTTCTATCACGTGAAAATTCAAACCAACACAATACATGTTCCATATGTTCTCTCAATTCATCTATGATAATTGACAATTCTTGGATATGTCTTTTTACAAATATAGGAATGGAATTTTGTGCCTAGCGTTTCATTATCATGTTCAACATGTAATACCAAAATCTAGGATGTTTCCAAAATTTATTATCTCTTAATCAAATAAGATGTTTCACATATTCATGTAAAAGTACATGTCTCAATCATGGCTCAAGCAAATTACATTTTGCTTTATGGAAAAAGTAGGAAAAGCCATATCTAATAATCTCAGTGTTACATATTTGTTCACTAGAGATGCACCAACTGATGGCCAATCAATCAACTTTAAAGGATCAATATTTATCTTTTTAACCCATGCATGGATAAATTTCATTTCCCTTTGAAGGTTTGGTGGTCATATTGCCATAGATGTGTAATTTCTATTGTCATCATCTTCTTCTATTTCAGGATCTACTATCAAGATATCATTTGATTTTGAGTCAAGCTCAACATGAACTATCTTTGTCTTATTGAAAATACTACAATATCTATCTTGTTCAACATCATCCAAAAAATGATCATCTACTTTGACATCAGAATACAATTTATCATTATTAATCTTATACTTTGGTGCCTCATAAACCCAATCTCTATTGATTGTAAAGTCATAATTTGTACCTTGTTGATCCTTTTTCCAGACAATTATCATTGGCCATTCTCTAATTAGATGTGGAAGATTTTTATATATTCTTTTTATATATTTGGGAAAGCTTATTGTGTTCCCTTTGTATTTATATTGTCCCCCTATTGCATGTGTCACTTGCAATATTGGGCTGACACGTGAAATCAACATCTCTTCTACTTGAGTTAAATTTGCAAGTTCCTTTGGTTGTGAGCCTGGATCCATATTGTTTGATGCAGAGAATCTGTTATTTCTTTTTCCTTGTTGACATCTTGAACACATCTGATCTTCTCTTGAACATCTACTTTTATGCCAGGATAGCATTCTTGACACATATATCACATTTCTGGGTGTACCAAACTATCAAGTTGATGTCAAAAAAGTTATTAAAGGTTATGAAAACTATTCCCAAAGAAGTCATGATATTTATCATCCATTTTCACATTACAACTATGAATTGTTTCATTATTATTTTGAAGTTGAAGTGCTTGCACTATATTGTCTACCCTTCTTCTCTCACTTCTTTGTCTTTCTTGTTGGTTTCAGTTCAACCTTTGACATTTCATTTCTGTATCATTCATTTGTTTATGGAATCTCTCTATATTTTCTTTCATAATTTCTTCTATATTGTCTTTCCTCTATGACATATTGAGTATTTATATTTCTAGTACAATTGTGTGTATCAGTTTTTATTTCAGGCACAATGTATTTTTGTGAAGTTATTGTACAATTTATTTTACTCAGATTTCTATCTACTAAATTTTCATTATTCATTACTATAATATTCATTTCTTCACTTTCTTTGACAATTCATTCGCTAGGGTACAAACTTTGAATCTCTCCTTCAGTTTCATTCCTTTGATCTTGTTCTCTTCTTTTATACTCTCCTTCGCTTCTTTTTCTTTCTTTTTGGTTTCAGTTCAGCCTTTGAAATTCCCTTTCTGTATCATTCATTTGTTCATGGCATCTCTTTCTATATTCCCTTTGATAACTTCTTCTATATTTTCTTCCCTCTATGGTAGATTGCATATTTATATTTCTAGTACAATTGTGTTGATCAATTTCCATTTGAGGTACTATGTGTTGCTGTAGAATTTTTGTACAATCCATTTCACTCACATTTCCATCTATTGAATTTTCATTATTCATTCCTACAGTAGTTGTTTCTTCACTTTCTTTGTCAATTCGTTGGCTAGGGTACAAACATTGAATTTCTCCTTTAGTTTCCTTCTATTGTTCTTGTTTTTTTCTTTTATAATATCCTACATATTCCCTCATACATTCAATTTCGTACCCATGAGAGTGAGAGTCATAACTTATTTTTTGGAGATGACTCCCATTTTCTCCTTCAATGGAAACCTATTTTTGTGGACATATATTATTAGGAATAGTATCTATATTTCCTTGAATAGTGTTTGTATCATGTAATTCTTCATGTAGTCTTGTTATTTGTCTTCTACCATATCTTTCCCTATCTTGTTCATTACGAATGAGATGTTAGTTTTCCCCTGCTATAAATCTCATTTTTTCTTGTTTTCTTCGTCTATACTCTCTTTGATACTCCCTTCTATATTGTCTCCGTTCTTCATCAGTTTGAGATCCATGTTTCATTATTATGAACATCAAAAAGAATATTTTTAATATAAGATTGAATTATGTGATATTTAATATAGATAATTTGGAAAAAAAATGTTTTTAAAATACTATTAGATAGTTGTAGATAAATTTAGAACTTAGTTATTATTGACAACAATAAATATGAAATAGGAACATAAACTCAAAGTGGATATATATAATATATATTTTATCAACATATACTTTACAAAATATTACTAATTTTTCTAACTCTTTGGTCTCATAAATCATTTTAAAATTTAGTATTCTACTAGTCATTAAATTAATAAATAATGTTAATTTATTAACACTCAATTTCTTTAACCAAAAAAAAAACTTACATATAAAATTTAACATACAAAACTTGTTTCATTTATTCACGTGATATACAAAATTGTCACATAAGTATATATAATGCACATAAAACATTCTACTTTTCTTTAAATAAAAGAAATAATTCCATTGTAAAAGACGCATTTTGAATGAAATATAATGCATGAAAAATTATACAGAAAGAAATTAAAATCATATGAAACTACTATGTATATTTAATTTTAGCAAAAACTCTAGACAAGAATTACATTATATGATTTTTGTGTAGTTTTAACCTCATATGTCTTGACGACTTTCAATATTTCATCTTCTTTGAGTCTTGGCTGATACTTTATCTTCACCTATATAAATGCAAAAACTCTTTTCATCTTTGCAATCTTTTACCAAATTATAGATAGTAAACTTCTTTTGCATCAAATTGTCAATGTCCTCTTTACATGACAACTTTTGAACTGAGTTTGAAAATTGTTGAAAAATGTGTTCTTCAAATTGAACATTCAATAGAAATTCCCAAAAAGGACACCCGAGATCTCCAAACATCTGAATTAGTGACAAACTATTTTTTGACATATCCTTAAATGTATCCATTTTCTTGTTACAGGTCAAAAGTATCCTTTCCTCATGTTAAGTGTTGTAAGCCACTTTCAAAGAATCTCTTTGCTATGTAAAATACCAAATCTTGTAGCTGGACATGGGAGGATCTTGTCAATGTTCTACAAATTAGAATGTTTTGTGTAGAAAACAATAACTCTTTTCTAATTTTTTTCATCTATATCCACCCCATCATTTGCAATCTCCATTACATTCTCATAATATTTTAGCTCCCTATTGATGAATTGGCTACCCAAACATTGAAGTTCAAATTTCCATTCTGTGAATGCAGAACATATTGCTTCTTTGTTTGGATTATGAGACAATGGAAAGGAATGTGAAGGAGAAGAGATAGTGCAATGGACAACTTCAATTGAGCTACAACTTGGAGACTGTTCAGGTGAAATTTTGGGATGAGAATTAGAAGTTGAATGTATAAAAGGTGATCCATTGGAAGTTGATTCTTGTAATTTTGTCACAGTAACACATTCTTCCTCTAATATTTTCCTTTTCAATTGATCTGCACCATTACTAACATTTTTATGCATGCAATGCACACATGTGTCCTTTGAAGAAATAGGATCAAACTTTTTTACTATCCTTTGAGTTATATGTTTATCATCATTGATCATAATCACATCAACTAGATTAGAGCCCTCTATAATGTGTGGTGCAACCTGATAACTCAGCATAGGTATTGAAATTAAAGGATATGGCCTTTCTAACCACTTCATGGACTTAAGAATGACACTCATAGTCCTATTTTCAATTGATGTATCCTCAAGAATGTACCAATTAACTCTTGGGATATCTTTTGCTGAAATCTTTTCTATAGGAAATAGAGGACTTAATCAATTTCCATCCTCTTTCATGTCATCATTTATATTTTTAAATTTACATGCTCTCATCACATCAATACTTAATCTACAATTTTCTTGAATCAAAATCTCCAAATCATTCTGACAGTTTTCCCAGTGGTCTTCCAAACATGATAGATTTTTGTAATTGTTTCCTAAACATAGACTAAATGTACCTACTGGGTAAAAATTACATCTTCCATTTCCAAATTTATAGATATGAAAGGGGATAGATCTAATCCTATTGTTTTAGCAACAATAATATCTATACATGAATAACCACTAATTGTAATTGGGAAATCAAAAAAATTGGTTACCTTTGCACAATAATGTTTTATCACATCCATAATCTGTCTACACAATTCAAGTAACAAGATTCTATCTGAAGGATACCTTGGTAATTTTAATGGTATACCATGATAACCAGAAACTCTTATGTATGAAAAAGTTTGAAATTTAATATACCAATTTCCAAACTTTATTATTTCGTTGCATGCTTCTATTGATATCCTTTTTCCTGCATCATTTTCAAGTTTTCTTATTATGCAATATAAGAATGCATCATTGACTTTGCAAAAATGTCTTTCACTTTCAATGAGTTCTAATTGTAGAAAAAATTCATACACCCTTGGCTTTCTACCACTAATATGTCCAACCCTTGTAAGACCTGGGTATTTCCCCTGTAAAGCCAACATGTATAGCAAATAGGAGGTCATGTAGAATTTCTTAGTTGATAACACATTCACTAACTACTTGTGTAGGTTATCACTGATTATAGCCTAGTCTATTTGTTTTCTTTTTATGATTTTCATGATAAATAGACACATCCATGGTTCAAAATTCTTTGTTTCTTTATGTCCATGCACCCTATGCAAGAGAGTGATGTAATCTTTTACCTCTTCCCTAAACTCGGATTTATGTTGACCTCTTGTCATCTTCTTAACATTGATATTTTGTTGAAGCAATAATTTTTCATGAACAAAGAAAATAGCTTTTTAATTTTTTTCATATAGTACATGTTACCTCTTTCCAAATCCATTATCTCATATTTAGAATGTTCTTCTATGGAATTTTTTTTTTGTATCATGATAGTACTAATATCCAAAATGGTTTATCCATTTGGAGTGAAGATCTTTCTTTTCTCTTTATCATAACATTGTGCACATTGTAAAACCAAATACACTGACTGCACAGAATTAGGGAATGCTCCTTCTTCAACTAAACTAGAAGTTGCCAAGCCTTGCAACAAAATTGAAGTCTGCTCCACATTTTTTATTCTTTCAATAAATTTAGTATGTCAACATGACTTAAGTTAGTATCCCGTATCTCCTCAAACTTAGAAGAAAATAAACACTGATAAATTCTTTTGTTATATCTGAACTTCATGATATTATAATTTCCTGAAGAAAAGAGAAAATATTGGATTTATAAAACCAAAAATTACTACAATGACAAACCAAACTAAAATTTAAATATAAAAAATATATTTTTACTACAACAAAACTTAAAAATTCTTCATGAATTACATTGTAATACAAGTTTTAATTTAATTTAAACGATAAACTCTAAGACTCCAAATAAAATATATGTACTGCAAGCTTATGTCCTCTAAAATTTAGATTCAAAATTAAATATTTTTAAAATTTCAAATTCAAACATCAACTATTTTTAAATTATTAATTAAAATTTTTTCTTTGAATTTTGGATGCCTTAGAAACTATCCTGAAACTAAAAAATCCTTCATCTAAAAGATCTAAAATATTCGACTAAAACCATTTTCAATTATTTTGAACTCTAAATGTTCTCCTAGAATATAATTTACTTTCTCTCTTAACACATGATTGACACAAGAACTTTGGGTCTATATTTTTAATTCTAGGATTGTAAATATATTTTTGAAAAAAAAACGTATCAAATAGTTTTACTTAAAAATGAGTCATTTTAATCTAAATGTAGTTTACAGGGAAAGGTGGGGTTACTTCTTGTCACACATATAACATTTTTGGATTCTAAAATCTTCAATTTAGACCAAATTTTTTTTTGATGTCTTGAATTTTTTCTATAAAGTATTATATGAAAAACAAAATGTATAAGATATTTTTACTTAAAAATTATTCTTTTTAATCTCAAAGTGGGTCTTTCAATCAGATTATACACTTTGAAAAATAGGCATTAATATTTTACATTTACCAATAGCAAGATCTTCTCCTCCAATATTTATGTCTCTTTAACTTTCTGGGCAGTAATTTTGCAACCTAAGAAAGGAAAACTATGGGACACTCAAACATGTTATAACAAAATAAAACTTTGAATATCAAAGATTATTAAATCAAAGTTAAGTTTTTGTTATGTGTAATTTTTTTTTCTGCACGAACTATGTAGTCAACAAAATAAATATAATAGATAAAGAACATACCAAAGCATAGCAATTGGTTCAAATACATAATTATAATAATCTAAGAAATAGAGCATTTAGTTGTAATAAATTAGATAAAATTATTAATTCCAAAAATTAGTAAATTAAATTATATACCTACCAATTCAAATTGAAAACAAAAATAATGTTCAATGTTAATAATAAATCAAATAACATAAATATTAACGATGATGCATAAAATAGTTAATTCAAATTTATAAATAAAATTGAAAAAAAATATCAACACTAAAGACTAACCAAGTTAAATCATATATTTAAATGTAATAAAATAAAAATTAATGTAATTCTAATCCTAACATTGGATTAAAAAAATCCTCTAACCCTAAATTTATTAATCAAATTGGACCATGCTAAGACCCAATCCTAAATTAAATTCAGATTTAATAATTTGTTTTGTTTTCAAATTTTTTGGTTTGATGTGTCTTAATTCACTACATCAAAACTTAAACTTCCTCATGAATTACATTGTAATATAAGTTTTATTGACATATGATTGAGACAAGAACTTTAGATCTATATTTTAAATTTTAGGATTGTAAATATATATTTGGTAAACAAAATGTATGAGATAGTTTTACTAAAAAATGAGAACCCTAATCTTTAACCTAATTTAAAATTGCATCATACTCAACTATAATCCTACCATTAAATTAAACTAATCACTAATAAAAATAATTAACCAAGTTCTACCCCTATGTTAAAACTAATTACGTAGTAAAATAATTTACCATTTAATATTATTCTTAATAGTAAACTTTATCAAAACCTAATCTTAAATTTTATTCAAAGCATGTAACTCTAAATTAGTTTGAACTTTTCCTATAATCATATGTTCTAAGGAATTTCCTATATTTTTATTCAGTTGTATGACATTAATAGAATAATGATACCACTGATGGAAACAAAAGATAGTATTATTTTTTAAAAATTATATTTTAAAAATAATACTATATTTTAAGAGTTGTTGGGGTTAACTATAAAAACTTCTTAAATTAGAACTACTATTTGCATTTCAAAACTTATCTATTTTTTATATAAACTTTGTATAAAATACTATATTTTCCATCATCCAGTATAGACATATAAGATATTCTCATGATAATAGTTTAGTTTCCATTCATACTAATCATTAATCATGAAATATTCTCATGATATTAGTTTAGTTTCCATTCATACTAATCATTAATCATGAAATAGTAATGACAATTGTTCATATCTTATTAAAATTCCCCTTAGTAGATCTACATTTGGAACTACAACCCTAAATTAGTTTGAAATTTCCCTACAATCATATGTTCTAAGGAATTTCCTATATTTTAATTCAATTTTATGACATTAATACAATAATGATACCACTAATGGAAACAAAATATAGTATTATTTTTAAATTCTTCTAGTTTCAATTAGTCTCAATTAAAAATTTCTTATACACCTTTCATTCATAAACTAAACAAAGTTTTATACAATGTTTGAAATACAAAAGGTTTCAAATATTCAAAAAAACTGATGGCTAAGTGTAGTACAAATTATTCCTGCATTAATTGTATTTCCCTTACACAAAACATAATCCTAATTATTAAATTTTATCTATAATGTAACCTTATTTTTATCTATTTTCATATTGAAAGGGTTCAAATACAAATGTGAATGACATACAAATTTAATAAATTCAAATTTTTAATTTTAATTATTTAAGTTCTATATAAATAATTAAGTAAATAATAGTATTTACCTAATAAATAAAGATAGAAATGTAGAGATTTTAATGTAAACAGGATAACCATGTTTCTCTTTAAAATTGAATACCATGTAGAAAAAATATTGTTAAGAAATATAGTTTCAAATTAATTATAATTATCTATTACCGTAAGCGATCACTATCAAATATAATAATTCTTAGTAAATATTAATTATAAACATTAAGGATAAATATAATAACTTAAGAGAACAAATGAAATCAAAATATAAATCAAAATTCAAGAATTTAAAAAAAGAAAAGTTTTAATTAATTTAGAATTGTATCTAATAAAACTTATCCAACATTATAGTCAAATATGATCAAGTTTGAACATTATTTGTAACAATTCTATTAATGATGATGTATAATATCTTATCCTAACCTTAACTCTCACCTTAATCTTAATGAAAATTAGAAACAATAATCTCAACCCTAATCATATTGGAATCTCTAAATCTAACATGTTACTAATCTAATGTAAAACCCTATACATATTATTAGGGTATTAATACATTATATTTATGTCAGCCAATTTCTTGTATGTTTGAAATAAATGATTGTAGATATCAATCATATTAAGAGGGATTTAAGTTATAATTTTATTTTTCTTAGAAAGTCAACCAAAAAAGTCATTAATGAGTAAAATATACTAAAAATTGAACCTAATGTGGATAGATTCCAATAATATACTAGAGAAATGACACTAATAAGGCCAAGAGAAACATTGGTAGCATCCGTATCGGTATTTGTCGAATTGAACTTTGGCTTTGGAAATGTAGCATTTATGAAGTTTTTATCCATGTAGACAAGAAGTTATCTTCAATATACATTCATATAAATTTATGCATTGTGTTGATCAATCTAGCGGAGGAGAAG
The DNA here is from genome assembly GCA_028749045.1 of Cupressus sempervirens. Taxonomy (NCBI): domain Eukaryota; kingdom Viridiplantae; phylum Streptophyta; class Pinopsida; order Cupressales; family Cupressaceae; genus Cupressus; species Cupressus sempervirens. The sequence continues at coordinate 707,015,334 of CM053788.1, read as the reverse complement.
GAATACTTGGACAATTGGTCTCAATAAAAGCTCCCAAGCAAAACTTATATTTCAAATGGCTGGTCCAATTTCATTCTATAAATTTGATTGGATTGGAATTCCTAGAGAATCGAAGAGAAAATGAAATATTTTCTATAATATACTTATATAGAATATACTTATATACTATATACTTATATAATAGTGGTAGTGGGCATGGCAAGAATATACTTATATAATATATATAAGTTTAGCAGATATATATTGAGGCTTTAATTTACACAAAAAATAAATATTTATATTAAAAAATTAAAGCCTTGATATCTGTAGGCTTTAATTTTATATGTAGGCTTTATGATTAGGTATTATTAAATCCCAAATGATACTTGGAGATTTGATTTCTTCCTTTCCAAACACAACCAAAATTTCATTAAATTTCTTTGGGGATTTGTTATTTTAAATTAAATATCTTGCTCAATACCAAATACTTTGAATCCCAAGCTAACTATCAAAGTTATATAGATTTAGATTCCACCAAATTTATTCAAATAAATCTCATCTCTCCTTTATACAAAAACAATGTAATTGAGTGCCAATATTGCCGATATAACTGACACTAAAATTGATAATATCCCAAAATTGATTTAGCCATGTTTCAAATCTTGTTTGACAAATTGACATCATTCAATGGGGAATGTAGAAAATAAAACTAATATTGGTTCTTCTACCAAACCTAATATCATTGGCATACAAATCTGTCCAACTACATAATAGCATCTGAACTGAACTATGAACTAGTTTCCCTAAAATAAATTGATAGGAATCAAATGCAATTTCAATTAAAGGAGATCTGATGCATGAAATGAATTAATTTGAATGACAAATTTACAACTAAGAGCAATTTAGAATGGACATGAAACAAAATAAAAATGAATATGTCTAGGATTGAACTATATTAACCATTTCCTTCAAAATGTTCAATGTTCTCAGTTGGATAGAAAATATATTTTGAATGACTCAGAAGATAAAACACATACAATCAAAATCCCAGACCTATTCATTCAGTGTAAAAAATAGAAACCTCGCCAAAATTATTTACTATAAATTGTATTCTAAATGTTCTAAGTTTTCATCATTCTGTTAGGTACATTTCTTTTTCAAAAAATTTCTTGGAAGCATTGAACATATAAAATAAATTTTTAGTTGTATCAGATTTTGGCAAGCAATATCACAATTTTGGACAAGCAAAAATAAAGATGTTGTGAAGAAAAACTAATCTTGTTCACCTATCCAGTTCTTAGAATCTCAGATGCTCTTTCCATCTACACTAGTCTTCTAAACCAAGAAATTACTTTCACAACCAAAATAGAAAACCATTAGCTTTAAATTCAACAGATATGATCAAATGTTATAAGAAACATCAGAAAACTTTATGTACCTCAAATCTTCTGAACACAAATCAAATTTCTGAAACCAAGAAGAAAATTTCCAAATTCAAGAGATTAGAAACATTGATTACTTCTATTTTGAAAGTTATGGTTATGAAATGAAAACTAAATAAATAATCTCATCTGTGGTTTCCACAAGAAGTTATCCGTAATGGTTTGATAACAACTTAAATACATTTTAAGGGGAGTACATTAAATAGTTTTTTAAGATAGGATTTATAATAGTTAGTATATTTTGTGTATTTTTTCAATCCATGATTTCACTTATTTTTAGATGTTACATGGATTTCTGGTCTTTCACAGATTGGAGATCCTTTATATCATCGAAGGAGCCTCTTAGCTAATTACACTAATTAGTTTCAAATACTAGATAGTAAAAACTAATATCATTTTTCTGGTTTCTTTAGTTGTTAGATTATTTTCTACATAGTTAATTATTTGAATAATTACTTATGATTTCATTTTGTGTTGTGTTTAGGATTTGATGTTATTTTAATTATTGAATTAAGATTCTATTGTACTTGAATTAATAAATAAAACACCATTTTGATATAAGTATCATCATTATTTCTTATTCTAATACATCTTCCTTTTATAATACATATCATTGAAGTTCACCTCTATGAAAATTATACATGATATTGAAATTTTATTAGATAATAAAACTCCAAACACTTTCAAATTATCATATATAGTATAATTTTATAATAAAAATTCACAATATAACAATTTATACAACAAAATAATCTTTAAATATTTCAACTAGTAAATACAATTATCTAAATTATCTAACCAATATTAACACTAACTTGTTATCATTATACATTATTCCTTGAAAACAATAATAATATCTAGATTTATACTAATCACAATGATTGTTGACAAAGGCTTTGAGTGACTCTCATATTATTCCATGCCAGCTTTTGATTGTTCTTTCAATACCCTCACAACTTGAGCAATGCTCGACCTTTCATCCTCATTCATTTAAATGCACATAAAGCTTACCACAACTGCTTTTCTCACCTCTTCAACAACTGCCTTGTCACTGATCCTTACATCCACAATACCTATCATGTTTCCCTTGTTAATTTGTGTTGCTACCCATATTGGAAAGTAGTGCTAAGAGTCCTACAAGCTCAAGTCACTTTTCCTTCACCCTTAGATTATTTCTATAATTGTCATGCCAAATTTGTATACGTCCACATTTACTACTATTGCTAACCTGATGCAAGAGTTTTTAGTAGTTTTTAAAAAAGCTAATTTTTATTAATAACCTCAAAATATTACTTCCAATTTTAAATGTTAGTTGGCAGTTCATCTTATCTCAGTTTTAAGAAGCTTCATGAAAAAAATTAGCCTTTTTTTGAATTGTTTTAAAAAAAAACCAAAAATGGCAAAAAAATTATGTAAAAAACTACCAAAAATGGCAATTTTAGATTTATATTTCCTCTCATTGTAGCAAAAGAGGGGGATTTGGAGAATAATAAAGAAGAATTTGGAGTTCTAATATTTATTTTTGTGTTCTTTCTCTCTTTTCTTTCTATTTATTTTTTTAGGAATTATCTTAGAAGGTCTGGGAAAATAATATTTTTGTATTTGTGTAGTTATGAGTTTATGTTTATATAGGTTGAGAAGAGGAATTAGTTTCAAAAATCAAGGTAGAAAAGAGAAAAAATCTAGTTATGGCAACGTACATACTCATTTGAAGAGCTAGATTTATTGATGAAGTATTTGCATATGAAGAAAATAGAAAAGTAAATAAAAAGAAATATAAGAAGAGAAAGGAGGAAGAGATGACGTGATTACAGTTGAAAGAGATGTTAAGAGAATTATAACAAAGTTTTCAACAATCAAAAAAATTAATGGAATTAGAAATGTAAAAATGGTACCTAGGTCAATCAAGAAGATAATCACATGGCTTATTCAAAAGTGATTCAGAAGAAGAGAAGGAAAGAAGAGGCACCAAATATAAAGGAAGAGCTAAAAAATGAAATGGTGAGTATACCGATGAGTGTTTTGACATTGAGAATTGATGAAGGCAAGAAAAACATTGCCACGAAATAGTCTTTTTATCACTTTCTGCCTTATGTTTAGAGTAAGAAAACATAAATGGTTGTTTATAATGAGATTTCTAATGGAGATGTTTTAGATTTTTTTTTTAATGAGGTATATGAATGTTTCCAAAGGTATTATTTTTATTGTGATAGTGGTGGATATGTTGATATATTATATGTTGAAGATATAAGTGGTGATTCTACAAAAGAATATGCAAAAGAAAAGTAATTTTGTATTCTAAAGGTTGAGAGGATGCTAAACCTAATATGGGTAAAGAAAAAATAAGAGGAAGAGGGACCCACTAAAAATTGTAAATTTGAAGGATAATTAGTCACATAATTGGAGGACCAGAAACAAGCAACAAACTTGTATTCAAGAAGACTTGAATTTTCTTTTATCTGGGTAAATAAAACTCATATCCAATATAGTGAGAAGCATTAGATTAAAAGAAGAAGAAAGAGAATCATGCATTAAAAAAAATAACTTGCAGGAGTTGCATTATTTCAACCAAAGGAGAATGATGCAAGAGCTTTTAGTGGCTTTTTGGTGCAAGAGTTTTTAGTAGTTTTTTAAAGATTTTAATGTTTCCTAGGTTTTTAGAAAGTCGATCTTTATTAATAACCTTAAATATTACTTCTAATTTTGAATGTTAGCTGATAGTTCATCTTATCCTAGTTTTAGGAAGCTTCATGAAATTTTTATCTTTTTTTAAATTGTTTTAAAAAATATCAAAAATGACAAAAAAATAGTTTTATGAAAAAATTACACACTAAAAGAAGGGTAAATTTTTTATTGAATATCAAAAAGAGCTGAAAAACTCAAGAAACAAAGAGAACTACATAGCTTTATCTTGGTCCACAAGTTGAACCAGCATCTTAGATAAATCAAGGGAAAGCATCCTATGATCAAGAATATTCCAAGCCGGCCCCTACTTAGAGGCCCATTTAGCCAAACAATCAGCCACACCATTCCACTCACGAGGGATATGCATAAAAGATACAAAATATAGAGAATTGCATAATTGAATGATCTGTTGAATAATCATAACCAAATGCCAATCCACATGCACAAGGTTCCTATTATGCAATAAGTTGACAACCACCTGCGAGTCAGTCTCACAAATGATTGTTTTCCAGCCACGTTGACAACATTGTTCCACTGCAACCAAGATAACCAGGGCTTCCATGAGGTTATTAGTATGGTAACCCTTGTATATAGAAAATTGAAACTAAATATCACCGGAACTATCATGCCCAACTCCCCCAATACCAACCAAACTAAGATTTCCCTGAGAAGAACCATCAGTGTTTATTTTAAGAGTGCCCGCCTTAGGAGGAGACCAATGTCCCTGACGATTAACATGCTGAGAGTGTTTCTTAGCTCTATTCCCAGAGCAGGTCTGGGGGATCAAGGGAGAGAAATCTTGAAGAGGAAAGAAGAGGCGAGAGTAAATACTAGCATTAGTAGGATCCAAACCCCCACCAATGTCACATTTAGCTAGGAGTGTTTCCTGGAGAGAATTACCAATTTTCCACCATAGGTGCTTGATCTCAAATTGAAAATCATGAAAGATCCTACTATTCCTCTCAAGCCAAACATGCCATAAAATAAGGGAAGGGCTAATAGTCCAAGCAACCTGAAGAAAAGAAGTCTTGGAAGGGGAATGGCCCAAACGGTCCTAAAATTCAAACAAAGAGGAAACATGCCAGCACATGCATCCCCACATACTCCACCAGAAGTGCCAAATACGTTTGGCAAAGGGGCACTGAAAAAAAGGTGAGATATAGTCTCTTCACTATTGTGGCAGAGAACACAAATGGAAGGCCCCTAGAAGCCTCACTTGCACGAGTGAGACAATGATTGTAAACCAAAATCCAAAAGAAAAAGTTACACTTAGGCCATGAAAAACTATTTCAAACTTTCTTCCACCAAGAGACCTCCACCTCACCAAAAAGTTTCTTCGTCAACACAAGGTAACCAGAAAGAACAGAATACTTGCCAGAAGAAGCACCTCCCCAAGGTAAAACATCAAGTTCCTACAATGAGCTGCACTCCCTAGAAGCCAATATCTGAGATAGTTCCAACCGATCTCCCAGTGAGCCACCCACAGGCCAATCAGAAGAATTCTTCCATCTATAACCCACAACAAGGCCCAGGTTACAAGCCTCCTTATAATGAGCCACCTTATTCCATCCAGTAGAAAGGAAAGAATCACAAAGAGCCTGCAAGTGAGGATGAGAGGATAGGAGAGGAGGATGCCCATTCCAAGAATCACTCCAAAATATAAACTTCTCTTCACCAGGTGAGCACCAATCTTGAGAGAATTCCACACCATAGAGCCTCTTCCCTCAAGAGAAAACCTAGAAATATCTGAAGGTTCAACAGTAGGTAAATACTTGTGTGATAGGATACAAGCACAAAGTTGAGACTAGCTAGTACACCAATGCCAATAGAGCTTGGCAGCAAGAGCTTGACTGCACAAGATAGCAGATCGAAGGCCAAGGCCTCCTTCCTTTTTTGGCTTGCAAACTGTATCCCAATTGATGAGGCTCCATTTGGTTTGTTGCAAATTACCACTCCAAAGAAATTGACAAGAGAGGGCATCAAATTCCTGAAGAAAATACACTGGGGCAGCTTGAACCATGCTTTTGTATATGGGAAGAGCTTGAATAACAGATTAAAGGAGTGTCACCCTACCAGCAATAGAAAGCCACCTGTGAGTCCAATGATTGACCCTTTGTCGAAGTTTGTCAAGCAAGCTTTGCCAAATGAGCCTAGGCTGTCTACCCACCACAATAGGGACCCCCAAGTAAGTCAGAGGGATAGATGCAATTTGAAATCTTACGATATTAGCAATCCTCTGTTGGATCAGCTCAGGAGTGTTGAAGAAAAAAATAGAGGACTTGTGGTCATTAATTTTCTGCCCAGAGATAGCCAAATAAGTATCCAAGGTGAGCCAAAAGGCTTTAGCTTCCTGAATCCGAGCTCTCCCAGCAAGAGCAGTATCATCAACAAATTGGAGGTGAGAAAGAGCAGGCAAACCATTTCCCATTGCCATCCTTGAATCAAATTTTGGAAAACATGAAACTTGATAAGTCTACCAAGTTCCTCAGCCATAATGATAAACAAATAAGGAGAGATAGGATCCCTCTGAAGAAGACCTCTAGAAGCTCCAAAAATTGACAAAAATGGTAATTTCAGATTTGTATTTAAATTTGTATTTCCTCTCATTGTAAGGAAAGAGGAGGATTTGGAAGAATAATAAAGAATAATTTGAAGTTTTAAATATTTATATTTGTGTTCTTTCTTTATGTTAATTATTTGAGAAATTTTGACTGCATCACAACCCACATAACCACTTGAAAGCCAACAAATATCCTCTCATTCCCCTTGCTGTCGTCAACATTGCTAATATCTCTGCCAACAAGCTTTGCTGTCGTCAACACTGCTAATATGTCTGCCATCAAGCTTTGCTAGACCAAAATCAGCCACTCTTGGAGAAAAAATTGCATCTAGGATAATGTACTCTGGCTTTATATCGCAATGAATGATATGATCTCTGTATTCTTCATGAAGATAAAGCAGCCCTCTTTGGAGTGCCCAAAGCGATTCCAAATCTGGTTTTCCAATCTAACAGCTTGCCAATTTCTTTGGATCTGGGGGACAAGAAAGTGTTTAGAGTCCCATTTTGAATGTACCTGTAAACAAGAATGCTACGAGACTCTTCCATACAGAATCCTCAGAGCCTCACCAAACTCACATGATGCATGTTTCCAAGGGTGCTCATCCATGCAACTACTTTTATACTTTTACTGAACCCTCCAATTCCTTCATGCCTACTAATGTATTCTCAGTAGAGTCGCTTTGAAAATAGAGCCAAACACCCCCTTTCCCAACTTATGGCTGAAATTGTTGCTTGCACAAATTAATAGACTTCTCAAAATAACAATACCCAGAGGAATCAATGAAAAGTGCAACCACTCTGCTCTTGGTTCTTCTTCTTCTACCTCCGTGGGATGACAACTGTTCGACATCAGAAGAAACCAAACAAATGAAGAAGGGTTGGCCTTCCGAAGAATTAGAATTATCCTGCATTCCTAACAGATCACCAAACCATAATTTACAATTAGGACCAGTGAAAGAAAAGGCCGTGCAGGAGCAATTGTTGAGACAAGTAGTTTTGCATCCTTGTCGAGTCGATTCGTGGGAATATTCAATAGCTTCTGCATCGGACAATGATTTATCAGTGACCTGGAAACAACTCTCACTGCCAGTGCAATTGTTATTGATAGAGGAGCAACAACCACTTAACCACCATTCCTGAGAACTCCATATTGTAGTGTTTCTTGTCTTGAAACCATCCATACATCTGCACGATTGGATTTTTTCTTGCTTGGAGCAAACTCCATAAGCTCCGCATAGACCATACACGTCACACTCTAAGATGGACAAATAATAAACCGAGTTCCGCTTGTTGTTGATCCAATAGTAGACCGTTAGCTTGCCCCTTGTGTTGAGAACGTTTCTCACCATGGTCGTCACTTTAACTTTGGGCGTGAGATCATATGTGTCTATAGAGTCTTGTAGGACAAAACTCTACAAATTCCTGCTCAAAGGACTGATCAGATACTGCCTGCGACATGGTGGAGCAATAATTTCCAGTTCCTATTTTATTTGAGGTTTAAATGATAGAGATGAAATGTATAAAGTGATTGTTTACAAGTATGTAGGATTATAAAATATGAAGTATTAAGGAAAGAAGTCTTTTACATAGTTGTAAGATTAAAAAAAAATGATGAATAGGATTTAGAATAATGTACATGAAAGAGACCTTAAATCCATATTTTACATATACATATGAATTATAACGGGATGGAAAATAAATCTGGAAATTATAATATTAAAATGAAGAAATGAAAGCACTTACCTCTCAAAAAGAACCTACTGAAAATCATGTCAAATAGTCTTAGAAAATGATGATTTCTATGTACATGAACCAAATATGTGAGATCTACAAAACATAGAAACCTTTTTCTTTTTTGAGCTAGGTCAAGCTTGACCCAAATGCAGGGTAAGATCTTACCCCAGGGTACAATCTTACCCCTTTATTTCTGACCTTGATCTACACTACTCCGATGGAAATTCTATTCGTGAATCCTAAAAGTTCGGCAAAATGGGTATCCAAATCTGCACTGATATTTGTTGTCCTGCACCTATGTTTGCATGAAAAAAGGTTTTTTTTTTTTTTCAGATGAGGAGTTTTCCTTGGTCAAACCCTAGTTTGGAATCAACCTTAAAAATGGAATTGAAACAGAGAATGCTAGCAAGCAATAAAATAAGATCTAACAATGAAGCTATGGTATTCAATATATATGCAATTGTATTGGAAATGTAAACAAGTATATTGATATAAAAGATTGGACTCAATAATTAAAATCAAAACCTCCATGATTGTATGCTTGAAATCCACCTTGAGGAACAATGAATAGATCCTGAAGATGAACAAAGGATCTTGAAGGAAGAGCACACCACCACGATGGATAGATCTAGGATTTGAATGATAAATCTTGAATGCTTGAAACCTTGATCTTTGATGGAGAACTTGAATGTTTGATGGATGAAAACTTTATTACTTGATTACACTTATGCTCAAATTCAGTGGAAGGCGGATGATTGATCATGAAAAGTGGATGTCAAAATGAGAGAGGAAGGCTTTGTTATATATAAATCTAAGGCACAAACTTATAGAGAGACTGATATATGATAAATAAATTCTCATTGGGCCCTTAACTTAGAAATGGAACTAGATTAAATGTAATTTGAGGGTTTACTATTTTGATGCTCGAAACGGCCAACCTTGAAGCAGAAAAACAAACTTTTGAACTTCTCCTTGCATCAAGCAAACCTTTTGATGCAAAGGGGGACCCAGGTCAAGGTTGAGGTTGACCTTGACCAAGGGGTTGAGGACACCCAAAAAATGAGCTAGAAGGGGAAAATAGTGCATGGGGAGGCCTAATTAAAGCCCTAACTAGGCAAAAAAAAAGGGAAGGGGATAGAAGACATGGGATAAACTAATGATGGCCCAAAATAACCCCTAAGGAAGGCTAAACATTTTTAACATGGAAGTGCTTCCATTTTAAGATGATACAGTAGTAACATTCATTTAGGTTGATTAACTTACAATTGTGTTCTAATTGTAATTCTTTTAGATCATTCTAATCAAGGATAACATTGAAATTTATATAACACATTAAAAAATATTATTTATGAATACGAATCTAATTTTTTTTCTCTTCTCTATTTGGAGGTGTGAACCTATCAAAAAAAAATTGCTAAAATTGATAAGTAAACAAAAAAATCAAGTCATCTATAAACATGTAACCATTAGCATCTATCAATTTCTAAGCTTTAGTTCCACAATATTCACATCTCCAATAATAGATACAAAGCTAATATATATATATATATATATATATATATATATGCACAAGCAATAGTATTATTGAAACCATTATATTTTCTAAGAACCATGTCCTACTTATCAATTGCCACATCAAAAAAATGAGGAAAGAGCGGAAAATAACCAATCATAACCAATGTGGAAAAGTCAAGAACTCAATATCCATTCATTTCTTAATATAACAAATAGTTTAACAACAAATTCAACATAAAGTTAAGGTGCTGATCTGCAATTTCACATCTTTAGAATATTTAAAGAATGTTCAGAGTTACATCATGATGGTGATGATTAATCACAATAACGCATCACAATTTATTTCAGAGAACTAGTTAACACATAAGACCAAGTTTCTAGTCCAAACATACATCAATTACAATGAATATACATTTACATCAGTTTCCAGAATTTACATTTCCCTTATATACAATTACATAGAAGAGATCATCTCAAGGACAAAAATACAATAAAAGCTAAGTTTATAGATTCCTATTGTGACCTTCTGCATAACCTATCTCCAAGTCGTAGGACATTGTCCATTTGCTATTTGAGATGGAAGTGTGGCCCAAGAACTTTTACCTTGCCAACCATAGAGTGATTAGTCCCTTGGGATTCTTCCTGACATGAAGAATGCCCCAACCCTAGCATGAGAAGCCTAGCTTTTTAGAAAAAGATTGATTGGATGGATCCAGAGTAGCCATGAAAAATACTACATGCAATGATATGCCTAGCAGCCTAATCACAGAATGTAGCAAGGAATGAAAATAACACTACACATCTACCCATATGTAGTAAAACAAATATGAATAGTCACACAGACATATACATTACCTAGACCACATAATTAAATGCAGTAAACAAGTAGCTTGGACAAGCACTTACAGAGCCAAATTTAATGGTAGAAGAAACAAGAACAACATGTATCAATTCTACAAAACTGGCAGATAGAAGAAACTAAACATGAAGTATCCATTCTATCCTTCCCATTATTTATATATTTCACCTAGCCATGAAGGAAAATACACATCTACCAGCTAACTTACAATAAAATGTTAAATCTAATGCTGATTGTGAACAAAGTTACGGTGTAAACCTGGGTTCAGTGTTTATCTATTCAATGAAATACCTTAACCAATTTACAATCAGCATTGATGCATTTACAAAATTTATATTTCTAGTCACACTATTTCCAATTATCTAACTCAATATCTAAAAAATTTCTAGCATGGTTTTATTGTACAAATTTACTTTGTCATAATTATTTTATCTATTTATTTATTTATTTATTTTTCATCCTTATAGCACAGTAACTAAGAGATGAAGTAACTATGACTGAAAAAGCTTGCCAAGGCACATATTGTTAAGGTGTTGTTCTAGTTTTAGTTATTCATACATTGTAAATTCCACTATATTTAAGTTAAACAAAACTCTTATGACTTCCTAGTTATATCTTTATAGCTTAAACTACTTTTCACAAGATGATCAAGTAGAACATAGTTTAAAACATATGTACTAGGGTTTATAGGAGATGATTTCACAAAAGATATTAGTACACCATTGATTCATGGTAGCTTCCCATGGTTCCTTAAAACTAGATAAAAATCTTAAAACATATTGATAATAACCCCATTTTTGTTTCAGCCTGAACACAATTTGATATTTATTGGAAAACTAAAAGAATCAAAACCAAGTAAGCATGAGGAAAATCTATTAGGTAAGCCAAAAATTGTACAAATTCCTTCAAAAATGGTTAACATCCATGTAGTATTTTTCTAAAAAAAAACAACCGTAGTGTCTAATAGTTTAGAAGTCCATCATCGCATACAACGATTTATTCAATACTTTTCCTTCATTCATTTCCAAAGTAATGTGAATGGTTCTTGATAAGTAGAATGAGTTTCTAAGGCAATAATAGACTGTAACTAAGGTATTAAGGCTACAAGAAGTGTAACTAGCAACTTACAATTATAAGATCACCCTATTCCAAGAAATAATATACAGTGCACTTGAAGTGATACCCAAAATTTCAAACTTTAACATTTAGCTATTAAGGAAAAGAACCTGACAAATTTGTTGGTAACTAAATTCTACCTCTATGTACTCCATATTTCTTCCTTCTTCCAATAGTTTTCTCCTTTGAAAATGGTATTTGGGATGTATATGTCTTTAAAAGAAATGTACCTTACCTAATCCCCCGTGTGATGGCTTCCTCCTTTTGCTTTTGGAAGTTAAAAAGAATAAAACATTAAAAAAAAATTATGAGGGCACAAATATATATTAAAATTTAATTCTAAATTCCTATTAAAAAATCAAGGTGGAACTTTTGTTTGTATAAAAAAACTCATCCATTAGTGTCATGATATAATAACAATCTATCTATACATCTTTTCATAAAACCAAATCAAATGCAACATCTAAGTTTCACTTAACCTTTCAAGGTTAACTTCTAGTAAATGTAACAGAAAACAGCATGAAATCCTATGTGATGTGTGTGTGGCACATAGTCATCTAATGCATCCCTTTCCAAGAGGCTAGCCTTCTCTATCTCAACCATACTCTCATCATGACAATTCCTCCATCCTCTTAGACACTTGCAACCAACAATGAGTCACTACCCATTATAATCCAACATATCACATCTTAATTACATTATCATTAGGAAGTGAATACATTAGCATAATCACATTGATATTAAATTATGACATTTAACAGCATATTTTATGGCAACATCATCATAACATAACAAGTCATATATTCCATTAAAATAAATCATTTAATTTTTGGTGTAATCTAAGATGTTAAACTTCATTTATCTTAAAATAAGAATAAATCATCTTTGACCAAGTTAGCATATCACTATTTGCCACTCAAGCAAGAAAAAGAAAATGATTCAAGGGCAAGATGTGACATATTTATAATGCATTATTTTCAAACTTACATCTTGTTCCAAAAGTTAAAATCTAAATGTCTCTATAGTTTGATACCGCCTATCTCAATTTAGAAACAAGAATAGTGTTACGTTATCAAAGCTAAAAACAATATAAATATGAAATTTTATAAGCATGTTTTCCATAGTTAGTTCCAAGATATATGGAAATCATTTTTTGTACTAATTATTTTCAAGAGAGAACATGAGTTTTGTAAATTGAAAAGTTCTTTGTATAATCATTTTCATATAAAATAAAGAAAAAGTTAGTTAATTCTTAGAGAAATTATTATTGAAAGTGAAATTTGTGCATTTAAGGAACCTTGTCCATCTTGCTATCAGCATTCATCCATGGCTATGCTTAGACCCCTCATGACTCCATATAAAGGAAAAATAAAGTGTAATGTTTTTTCTTATTTAAATAATTTTATCAATATGACGTTTTGAATTTTGTTTGTACATTAAATGCATATGTATCATTGCATATCAAATATAAAGAAAACCCATTTCTTTAATATATTTGAAAACTAATACTCTATCCTAAAAAATGATTTCTAAGTGCAATTTTATATTAAATATACATCTAATAACTTATATTTATATATTTATATCACTACTATTTTTTTTAAAATGATATATCTATATATTGCAAATCTACTTTAGATGCTTCGTTATTTCTAAATATTAATTATTAAATAAAATAATTATAATCATTAGAAATAAATTTATTAAAAATAGTCATTTATAAAAATGCATGATGTAAATTGACCTAGAAAAGGATAGGGCGATATCACTCAATTAGGATGCAGGAGCATCCTAGGTGTAATAACAATCTTGCATCATTGAAAATTTTCATGGCTGGGACCTGAAGATTATTGATCTAATGGTGAAGACATGGAGAGAAGAGAAGGTGAAGATAGATGGGGTGGGCTTTCAGAGAAATGAAGGGGTTATTTCCCAGGTGATTAAATCCCCTAACCAGTGCATTAAACTCTATAGGGATAAGAAAATTTCTCTGAATGCGGTGAAGGATATTGCAAGGGATTTGAAGGAAATGAAGGATCTTGTGAAGAAGGGTGCCTATTATTAGCTTGTGTCTATTAAGAAGTTTTGGAGGTTTTTCCTAAGGGAAATTATCTCCTATATTATGTTCAACACTAGGTTTGATAGGATTCAAACCCACCATTTCATAATCCCTAATCATTTCAAGTACAAGACTAAGATTTCCATTCCCTACTATCTCTTTTTCTCTGGTAATAAGAGTATAATGGACTATAAGAAGAAAATATACTCCAACCCTACCTTCTAGAAGGGTTTGTTATTATTCTTATAGGAAAGGCTTTATTTTGAGGAAGGAATCCTTCTTATTGTGAAGAAGGGTGCCTATTATGTTTCCTTGTGGAAAGGCTTTTTCCTAGAAGGTAGTTTCTTCTAAGGAAACATAGAGCTCCTACCTCCCATCAAACATAGAGGATAGTGTAGGCATGCACTCAGAAGAAGAAGAGGAGGTGGCAAAAATCATGAAGGCTATGGGTAAGAAGAATAAAAAGAAGCCAACAAGAGGCTCAGAGAAAAGGATAAAATAGGAGGAGGAAATGGAGGATGAGTATAATGATAAGAAAGAGGGGATGGACTTAGATAGGGAAGAAAATGTGAGAGAGGAAGGACCTAGTAATGCACATGAAATCAAGAAGGTCACAAGCTTGGCCAAAAGGAAAAGAGGAGGGGAGAAGGAAGATGAGAGGGCTCATGGAAAGGGAAAGGAGAGTATTTTGGAAGCTCGAGGAGAAAGGAAAGAGGAAGACGGCTCGATAAAAAAATAGTTTCTCTAGAAAAAAAGGGAAAAAAAACTATATGTAGGAATTTATATGCTAGTACAGTGAAGATAGGGCTTGTCAGAGAACATATTAACCTGGAGGTGCTTGAGGGAAGGGGTGGAAAAATTCAATTAGAAGAACTTATTGATCCAGGCTTGGTGATTCTTAGTGAAAATATGTGGGAGATGGTATGAACTTCCTAAACAATGCTGAAAATAGCCTTGTAGACAATATTCGGTACCTAAAATAGATATATCATAAAATTGAGGGAATAAATTTTAGGTTGTAGGGATACGATAGGCTAGAAGCAATGGATGAGAATGCTAAAATTGGCAAACTAGATGCTAGGGTTTCAAAGATTGAAAAGAACGTGGAAAGGATGGAGACTACACTTCACAACTCTAGCTAATCAGAGCCTTAACATAATTAAAGGCCTAAAGGATAACATCATTCAATTGCATGGGATGATGGAGGAAAATAAAAAGGTTAAGGTGGATAAAGACATAGAGGGAACTAGGGTGATTGAGGGGGAGGAGTCTTTGCAAGGAGAGAGCCTAAGAAGAAAAAGAAGAGTGGGAAAGAGAAAAAAGGATGATTTGGCTTCTCAAGATGACAGTCACTCGAAGACCAACAATGTTGAAGCCAAGGAAGAGATAGAGTTAAAAAAATTGGAGTAGACTAAATATTTTGTTCCCTAATTACACTTCCTAGTTTTTTCTTGTTCCTTAGGTTTTAGCCTTTTGGATTTTTCTTTCATTCATTGGCTAGGTTAGGCTTGTTGATTTGTCTATTGCTTAGTAGCTAGACTAGATTTGTTAGTTTTTTTATGTTGTTAATAGGTGAGTTTTAGGAGCCCCTTTAAAAAAATTGTTTTACTTAATAAAAAAAACAATCTTGCATCACCCAAAAATATTTCTAATTTTTTAAGTTTCTTGATTAAGGGTTGTCTTAGTGCAAAGTTGTTGTTTTTAGAGGCTCTTTACTTAGTAAGTTAGTCATATGAGCTCAAAGTATCCTAATTTCAGAGGTGGATCTTCAACTTGAATATGTTAAACTACCATTTGAGGCTCAGTGTCATATGATGAGTATTGTTGGAGTTATTATAGATTTTTGGTGTGCACTTTTGGTCAAGTGGAGCTTACACAAGTTGGATCTTGTAGATCAGAAGCTAAGGATTCTAAAAAGTGGTTATAATAGACAATTAGAGTGATAATTCAAAAGTTATGGCCCTCTCAAGTTGGGATGACCAAAATCTCCAATTGCCAAAAGTGTTTGAGATGACTTAATATCTAATTTTAGGATTAGGCAGTTGCAAGGGTTAAGGCAGTATTTAAAAAGTTTGCATTTGCAAAAATAATAAGAATCCCAAATTTTATTCTTGCAAATTGTTGTCGTTTATTTATTTATGATATGTGTTTTTGAAATTAAGGGGTGGGCCCTTCATCAAGTGGTATTAGAGGAGTTCCTAAGTGTGTAAATAAATCACCAACAACAAGACACTTGCACTAGGATCATGGTTTGGGTTGAGTGTGTAGATAGATTACTAATTATGAGGTAGTTTGTAAGAGGGTTCCATTGGAAGGGAAAAAATGCCTCCACAAAGATTGCATGGTAGAAAATTTGTAAGTGTTATACTTGAGGATTTTAGATCCTTCCATATATATACACATGCAAGAATTGGAAGAAAAAATGCATAGAGGAATAAATCTCATCATAAGAGATGAAAGTGAGGATGAAGGAGAAGAAGAAGAAAATGTTAAAGAAAAGGAAATTGTAAACCTAGAAGAAGAGATAAGTTTTAAGGTCATCTCCAAGATTAGAAAAAGACCTAAGTTTGAGATTCCCACATTTTTAGAAATATTAAACTACAAGAGTTGATTGATTGGATCAATGAATTGGACAAATACTTTGAGTATGAAGATATTGAGGATCCTAATAGGTTAAACTATGTGAAGGCCAAATTGAAGGGTCATGCAAAGATTTGGTGGTAGGAGATTTAATCAGAGTGAAATAGAAGAGGGAAGGAAAAAATCATAAGATGGAACTAGATGATAGCTAAATTGAACTGATAATTCATTTCCATAGATTATGATCTTGATCTACTAAATATATTACAAGGATTCAAGCAAGCAAGAAGATCAATTCAAGAGTATACCAAAGAGTTCTACTAGATTCTCATCAAAATAGGTCATGGAGAATATGACAAGGAGAAAGTGCTCTATTATTTTAATGGGTTGAGGCTAAGAATTTAGGACAAATTGAGACTAGTTCGAATGGACAATATTGAAGAGGCATAGTAGTTTCCCTAAGAGTGGAGGAGAATATTAACAAGAAGTTTGATAACAAGAATAGTTAAAGAGATTGTCATGGAAGATCTAGCAAATGGTCTTATGGAGGCTAAATTGATGATAAGAAGAACAAGGATGAGGCTAGTAGTAGTAGTTAGGACCAAAGAGAAAAAAATCTAATTTTTTCTATGATCAAAGCAACAGAAATCAGAGAGAAGGAAGAAGAGGGATAGGATCTAGAAGAAGAGACTTTCATGGAAACAATTTTCACTACAAACAAGAAAGGCATAGAGTATTTGAATGTTTTAGCATCAAGGAAGGACTGGTAGAAGAAAAAAAGGCTAGGTCAGAGTTGCACATGTTGGTGAAG
Source organism: Cupressus sempervirens (assembly GCA_028749045.1). Lineage (NCBI taxonomy): Eukaryota > Viridiplantae > Streptophyta > Pinopsida > Cupressales > Cupressaceae > Cupressus > Cupressus sempervirens. Next base: position 706,997,994 of record CM053788.1, on the reverse strand, counting down.
ATGCTGAATCATCACATTCTAAAGATGTTGGAAGAGGAGAAGTCCTAGTCAACAAAAGAGTCTTGCTAGGTGGTGAGAATGAACTAGTTCAAAGGAGGAGCTTGTTTCACACAAGGCAAAAATGTGAAGATAAGTCTTGTGATGTGATCATTGATGGTGGAAGTACTAAAACTATGGTATTAGAAAAGATGGACACAAAGTTAAAATTAAATAAGTAGAAATATTTACATCCATACCATATTACTTGGGTGTAGGATGAGTACAAGGTCATGATCAATGAGAAATTCATAGTGAAGTTCAACATTGGAAGCTACTAGGACAAGGCTTTTTGTGATATCATACCTATGGACATATGTTATATGTTGTTGGGTAGGCCATAGTAGCTTTATAGGCATGTTATACATGATGGGTGTGAAAATATCTGCACTCTAACAAAGGATGGAGTGAAACATAAACAAAATTTATTGAAGGAAATATATGAAAAGGTATGTAGTGCTTCCAAAGTATATTTTGTTGATGGAAAGAAATTTTTAGAGGGTATGAAGTGATGAGCATATTTATTTTTCTATAAAATTCCAAAAGATGGTAAAGAAGAAGTAGAAGAGGTACCTATGAAAGTTAGAGATTTGTTGGAAGAGTTTGTAGATATTATCTCAGATAATGTCTCTGATTGATTACCTCTAGTGCAAAAAATTATTCATTGAATGTATTTGAGTCTAGGATCCAATTTTTGAAATATTGAAATACACAAATGACACCAACAGAATGTGAGGAGTTGAATAGAGAATTACATGAATTATTGTAGAAGGGGTTGGTTTGAGAGGGTTTAAGTCTATGTGTTGTACTAGATGTATCAACTCTAAAGAAGAATGGAGAATGGAGGACATGTACATATTCTATAGCTATAAACAAAATCACAATCAAGTACAGGTTTCCATCTCCAATGATAGATCTAAAGATTGGGCACCATAAGATTTACATCAGAGGAGGAGATAAATAGAAGCACTACAACATTTGGCGTCAAATTGCAAGGGAAATTTGTGATGGTGATATAATTTTATTATTATTTTCATTTTATTTTTTGCAACTATTTGTGACATCATCACACTACTGACATTTCTGTCATAATTACAACACCCATGTGAGTATAAATAAAAAGGAAGAAAACATAACATAAATAATTCCTGATTTGTCTTGACTATGGAGCGATGCATGCAAAAGAGGGTGGAGAGTTCTAAATGAGGGTGTAAATATCTGAACATTGTCATGCCCTTGTGATCTATGCATTTCATTGGTATGATCTCTGCATTTTGTTTTTTCACCCTTCCTCTATGATTTCAGTTTTTGGATCTCTTCATTTTATTTTCATGCCATTTCTTTGCAATTTCATTGTTGTGCCCTTATGATCTTTGCATTTTGTTATCATGTCCTTGCTCTACAATTTTACTATCTTTCCGTTGCTCTTCAATTTGATGCCATGTCCTGCTCTTGTAATCTCCATGCACTTGCTCTATGATTTTTTTACCATGTCATGCCCTTCCTCTATGATTTTGTTGTTGTTACCTAGCTCTACATTTTTCTTCAAGGGCAATGTAAATGTTCATTTCTTTTTCTTCTAAATAGGTATCCCTTTATCTTTCCTTTAAACATGTATATTTATAGATGTTTTTTAAGGTGCTTATTATATCTTACCACAACAAAAAATATTGATCAAAATACATACATATTTCAGAATCCAAATAAAAATAAAATAAAACTCACTCAACCTGTGTTAATTGACTTAACTCAGGATCCTACACAACAAAAATCTAGACTAGGAAAAATGGGTAGAGTTCTCAAGAAATTTTATAGAAACATATCCTAGCTGATATATTTAGAAAGAAACCACCCATAACCTAGTTAAATGGGTCTAGTTTTTTATTAGCTAGGTTGATTACAAAATCCTATAGAACTATCATCAGATTAGGTACAATAAAATGAATAACCAGTTGTTCCCAGCTAGTGGGATCAAATAAAATTTTCCAAGGTGATAAAATTGTATATGCAAGGAATTGGAGAATAACTTCAGTGAAGATTTTAGTGTAAGGAGTTGAAAAAGAAACTTTTTCTTCTTTTTAAATGCCATAATCATGAGGCTCATTCCCTTGTAGAAGCCTCTACCACAATGAAATTACCTCTAAACCATGCAAAGGATGTTGAAGTGGTTTCCAACGTTGAAACACTCTTATAAGCATTTGATAGGTGGGATCATCATAGGGAGACTATGCCAATACTTGTCACAGACTTATAAGCATTTGGTATTTGGACCATAAATTCTCAAAGACACTTACAAGTGATTCCAATGTCATAATACCTACTGCGACACTTTCCTAGATTTTATCTAGTGGCTACCATGATATCCTCTATGTTGTCTAGTTGTTGTTTTTGTCATATAGTCTCTTTCTAAAGCCACTCCTTCTCCTTCTCTTTCTAAAGCTGATTCTTCTCCTTTTCTTTCATGCCTTCAATTTTGATTATTAAAATTCTAAATATCTATCTTTACCTTATCTAAAATAAACTTCACATTGTGTTATAACTCTAGCATAGGTGTTTGATCATCAATAGCTTTCATTTCAATATTCAAGTTTTCAAGATTGGTCCACACCCTCACTTGTAGACCTCTCATGTCAAGCACTTTCTATATTATTTCAACACCATGTGCTTGCTTCTAAGCTAATAGTTCTTTAAGTGCATTTTCTTGTAAAACATTAACATTTTTGAAAAATTGTAAACTCTTAGAAAGTGTGTTATGTTTTTCATGTATGTATGTATGTATACATGTATGTATGTGCGTATGTATGTATATATGTATGTATGTATGTATGTATGTATGTATGTATGTATGTATACACACATATATGTGTGTGTATGTATGCATGTATGTATATACATAGAGTGATCTTGTGAATTTTGATGGATTATAAATAAAAAAGAAAAGAAAAAGATGATATTAATCATTCCCCATTTGTTTTGATTGATTGTGGAGACTTCAAGTGAAAGAGGGTGGAGAGCTCTAAATTGTAAGAATTTAGTATAGCTCTGATACCATCACCATATGCATAAAAGAGTTGATAACTCCTAGTTTGTCAACAAGAAAACTCATATGACAATGCATACTCCTAGGTGTCTAATTAATAAATAATATAATAATGCATTTATCCTAAGTAAACTTAAGTAAAATGTAAATAATAATTATTGACACTAACACCCCCCCTTAAGTGCAACTTAGGGAAATGCACTTAAGCTCACAAAAGCTAGGATGAAATGCATAATGGGTCCCGATTACTAGGACATGTTTGGTACCCATGTACAAATGTAATGAAATCTCCCTAAAAATAGAGAAAGAGGGAAAACCTCATGGGAAAAACCCTCTCCCAAAAAGAGAGATAAGTATAATAAGGAAGATGTATGTATGGATGGAGTAATCAAGATCCCCCTATTATGACATACATCATGCATCTACAATGGAGAATCCCTCCATGAAATCCCCCCCTTAGTGAAGGATCTCTAGATGATGAGTGCTTGAAGACAAAAGAGAATCCAACACCGACAACAACAAGTCTCCCTTTAGGAAGAAGAAACACCAAATATAGGTGCAAGTATGCTTCCCACTATCGATATGAAGATGGAAGAGGGATCCATATGTAGCACATTCTGGATGTTTCCTTTGAAGTCTACTCATATGTCAACTAGTCCTTGATGAATGTAGATGTAATTAACCAATCTGGTGAATACCAACAAGAAGATGGAAAACAAGGAAGCATGTCCATTGATGATGCTAAATCAAGCTCCAAAGATGACAAAGAATCCTTATAGGAAGATGGAGGAAGAGAAGAAATGTTTCCTCCCCTCAATGATGGATGCACACCCATGATAGAAGCTCCTTGATGACTAAAGAAACTACATCATGAAAGTTAAATGATGGTCCTTCATGTAGGAAGAAATGGTGCCATAGGTGTAGTAGAGAATGCTCCCCAACTAATAGGAATAATCCTTAGAAAATATGATTTCTAAGGAGATTAGAAGAAAATATCCAAAGACTAATATGAATCCTCATAAGTAAAAGAGTCCTCCATCTATTGTAAATAAATTTCAACAATGATGTCAAAATGATCAAGTGGTTGAGGGTCAAAGTATGTCCTTGTAACAAGTGAAAAGGTCTCCTCAACAAAGAGAAGATTGCTGTCCCCCATGTCTTCAATGTGTGATTCCTTGAACAACCTTGCAATGTTTGGAGGGAAGTCATCCCAAGAAGATGAAGGAGGAATACATGGTAAATCCTGCTGCACTGAATCAGGAGCATCTATGGCTAGAACTGGATCAATAGTAGCAACAAGAGCATCAAGATGTGGGATCTCATCTAGAGTAGAAGGTACTATAACTAGAGTGGCTGAAGATAGAATGTGTTCTAAAAATGGAGGAACTATAGGATCTCCATATACTTCCCAAAGAGCCATCCAAACATCATAAGGATAAGTGACCTTGTCAATGACTTCAAAGAAATTAGGAGTGATACTAAAATAAATGATATCTAAAATTGTTTTAATAGATGGTAGATTAATGGTAGAGAGCAGTTCCTTAGAACATAAATAAGGAAATACTTCCTTATGCTCTCTTCTTAGATAATCAATTATCAAAGCACTCCATTTCTAATAGTTCCTCTTTTTCAACTGTAGTCTAACGCCAAACCAACATCTAAAGAAAAGCTCCATTAGATCAATGAATGTATGCAGCCCCCAAAATCTAAAAATAAGCAATCAACCCCCCCAATGTATGATTTGGCACTTTATAGGTAGTGCATTCACAATAGGCCACTTGCCAATTTATGCCTTAGTGGACTTTTGATTTTGCTATTTACAATCTCCTTTTATAGTTCAAATTTGGAACTTTACAATGTAGCTCAGAAATACAACACTTTTGAAGCAATACAAAGCAAGGAAGGGACCTATTTCTGAAAGTGATATTTTTGTCCACACAAGCCTATAATCTTCTTGCAAATCTAGAAAGAAGACAAAAAATTATTCAGTTTCAAAAAACCATGAAACCTGTTCATGTGCCTAGATGAGCCCATATGGAGCAATTGAAGTTGCAAGATACTAGATTAGACAAGTATAGTCACCAAAAACTACAAATTTTGAAAAAGTTGTGTACCAAAACCAAAAAAGAACAACACCACTGAAATGTTTAGGAAATTATACCCAAAATCAAAAAAGAAATCCACCTAATTTGTATGCAGATGACTGAGATATGTCTTTCGAGAGTTACACTATCAAATCAAAACTGAATCTAGAGAGGGGTCTGGGCAGAAAATTGTGAGGTTAAATTCGATGTCCAAATGACTGTTGTGATAGTGCAAATTGGGATACGGATTATGGTTAGATGACAATCAAATTTAGGCTCATAAAAAAGATGACATCAGTGAAAATGGACTCCCTAGATGATGTGGCAGTGATGTTAGTTGCGAACATCAGCTATACAAAATGTATAGATTGTAGGAATCTACTTTGTGTCCTATACAACTGAGTGTATGGTGATACTACATGGCAGTGTGACTCAGTACTGACATGTCTATCTATTAGGTATCACATGTGCTGCTGATGTGGTGGGGTCTATGTCAGATTTGACGTGGCCTATGGCTATCCATAATGTGTCTTAGGCACTATTGTTTGTCTACATGGGAGGAGGAGGGGGTCTACATGTCAACTAATGAGCTTTCTATTGAGGGGTTTGTAGTATGTTCCATGGCCCTTGGTTTGTAGATGTGGCTATAGAGTTGGCATCCTCGTTGGTGAATGTCGCTAACTGGCATGAACAAGCACTAGCCAAAATAAAACTGTCATTGTCGAGGAGTTTCTTTGCTGGAGAATTTTCCAAAGGGTAGAAGGTTAAAGTCACAGGGGTCGGACGCTTATGCTAGCAAGTTAAGTGTCCACTGAAGTTTAATACCACCAGTGGAGGGGGATATAATAATCCCACATGATTATAGGAAAAGTGAAGCGGTGTGTTTAAGAACACTTGGGTATGGGTTGAATACAAAACAAGGTGGCCAAGATTTGTGTAGTTACAGTTAGAGTATAGGGACCATTACTGGATTGTATATGATCGGCTGTCGGTATTGATATATGCTGCCAAAATTGTAATGTAAAGCCACAAGAATATACTGCATGGGCTAGGATTTCACCACTCGATTTTGCAAAAAAAAAAATTTATGTAGGCCTAATGGCCAAAAAATTTCCAAAAACATAAATCCAAAAAATGCAATAATGTAGAGAAAAATAAATATAGATATGACACAAAATAAATGTGCAGATCTAATAGATCATATCAAATTTGCAAATTAGACCTTCAAGTGGTGGTTTGCAAAAAAAATTCCCTCAATTTTGACTATGGCCCAACATAGGCAAATTTATAGTCAAATTTCACAGAATTGATGCTCTGGACACAATGGTGAGGTCTACTTTGGCTCTAGATGCTCCCAATAGCTATGGATATTTTTAATCTAAATTGAGGTGTCCTCAGAGAGGTAAAGCAAGAATGGTCTCCAATGGCTATGAAATGATGTTCCTATGTCTCTGATACCATGTAATAATTTTATATAACTTTGATACCACACCATGTGCATAAAAGAGTTTCTACTCTTGTGTTGTCAACAAGACAACTCATATGAAAATGCATACTGCTAGGTGTCTAACTAATAAATAATATAATAATGCATTTATGCTAATTAAAATTAAGTAAAGTTTAAATAATAATAAGTTACACTAACAAAAATGAGGGTGGAGAGCTCTGAACATTGGTGGATATAAGTGGAGATCTAGGATTTTAATGTCATTCCCTTGTGATCATTGCATTTTATTGTAATGTTGTGTCCTTTTGATCTTCATGCCCTTGCTCTAGGAATTTCTTCAAGCAGAGAAGAGGTACCTATTTAAATGTTCTTTTTTCCTCTTCTAAACATATATCTCTTGTTCATATGTAATAGCTTTGGTCAGATTCAAGGATAACTAATTATGATGATTGTATGAATATGTACATGTATGTATGTATAAAAGCTCACTATGTGAACTACTTTACATGCATAGATACACTTGCATAGTAATTATGCTAAATTAAATTAATCATTCATGTCTTGAATTCACACAAGAAATTATCCTTGGATTCAATCAACACTATTCATACCAAACTAAGTATGTAGAAAAATTATACTTATAGATTATATTATCTCTTGTTATTGAGTAAAGATCATGTACATAATATCATCAATGTAATGATGAGATGCATTCACATTAATTCATAATAGGACAAGTAGATGATCCATTTATGTTAATTCATACTTGTTTTATTGAACATTTTGTTTAACATAATCAGTAATACTAGAATTATACAACTACAACTAGTACTCTTGTTTATTTTATTTAATCATATACATTCGAGACTTATATTTCTTAAAATTAGACTATATATTTTTTATCACTAAACCACAAATATAGATCTCTAATAGCTATATCTTTTAATTTCAAGATCTTCCTATTTAATGTGAAGAGTTTCCACTACTAGATAGTGGAATAGCCACAATATGGAGTCACATAGCTCATGGCATTTTCTACCAAATTATATTTTTATTATATTTTTGTCCTTCAAAAATATTATAGGTGAATTTTCTTTTAATTTTCCATACATTTAATAGTTTTTCATTTTTTCGTTTGAGGTAAATTTTTATTTTAAGATACAAACATCTATGGACATGCCAATTTTGATCATCCCAGTTTCAAATTTGATTCTCTTATCAAATTAATGAAACTACTTGAAATTGACACCCTAATTTTCTACAACTTTCCTAATCATTCATTCATACAACCATCTTCCTCCTACCCCACAATAACATACAACTCTTGTTTGAGGTTTATATATTAGTCCCTCTTGGATTTTGAACCTCATTGAACCTATTTCAAAATGGTTCCATTAGTTCAAGGAGGTTCATATTTTCAATAATTTTAGTGTCCTAGGTAGCATAGTGTTTTCAATGTTTAGAAGGCTCTTGGCTTGGATCAGAGTACTAAGGCTAAAAGACTCTATAATTTAGATTGAATGGTTCACATCAATTTGTGCGGATGCTTTGAGATTTCTCCAAGAACATTTAGGTGTATTTTGGTTATGTTGGTGAACATATTGTCTTTCATTATGAAATACAATAATTGAATATATGCCCAAGGTAGGAAATCAATAATGCTCACAATAGTTAGCTAAACATTATGTTAATCTCTTCCCTTTGAATTTTTACAGGTACAATTCCCCTTCCAATTTATGATCAATGAGTTTAAATTAACTAAAGGATATACATAAATGCACACTTTCTCCTAAAAGTGCTTAAGGATCTTTCATGTACTCTTAGGTATGGAGGTAGAGTTCACAAGATTTGGAAGTTAAAGATAACTGGAAAGTGCAAAGGCTTCCCACAATAGAACAAAATTTAAGAAATAATTTAAATTCTACAACAACATAAAACTAATTGATAGGAAGGAAGAAAAAAGTACAAAAATTACAAGGAACAGTAATAGATATTATCCACATTCAATCATAAAAATTCTCAAATTAACTATAAATGACTGAGTTCAAACTCCAAGTTTCAAACCATGACAAATATACATGCATACATACATACATACATACATACATACACACATACATACATATATATATAAGTAAACTTCTCAAGCACAAAGTCTTAAAGAAATAATAGTTGTATATATCACCACCTTTTTTCTATTACTATCTAAGAAAAAAGCTCCAAAAAAGATACTATATAAATGAATGTTTTTTGATATGACTAAAATCTAATCCTTTCCCAGTTCAATGCTCTAGCATTTATAGTCTATCAAAAACTTGAGAAAGGCCTCCACCAATACCTAGCCTTTTGGTTGCAAATGGTTATAAATGGTTACAAATGCAAAAAGCTTAAAATTATTTTCAAAAATAAAAACTAGTTGCTAATTGTTGTTAACTAAACTTCTTTTTTGGGCTTCTCCCTATCAACCATGATTCTTTTGACCAACTTCCAGCTCCTGAATGTGCACTCATCCTCCTACCACATATCCTTCTACCAACTTAATTACCCAATCCTTTGACTTTGCCTAGGTATGAGCTCTTTGTTTAGGTAAAACATTGATTCAATGTTATCTATTGTGGTAAAATCTCGAGAGGAGGGGTTATCACTATCTCTAATCTTGAACATAGTGTCATTGAAGCTTTTAGTTAAGGTAGTAGAATCCATGCTTCTATCATTAAAATATAGGATACTTGTGGGGTTTATGATCTACATATATTTTAATATCTCCTTGTGAATCCTAGTTATTTCAAGATCAACTACTCACATTTATTCTATGGCTTCCCCATAGATAGAGTCCTTTCTTTTCATATTGCTTTTAAAGATAAATAGCATATGGAACTCCATGATTTTCATAGGATTTTCACTTAGAAACTTCAATATGCCATATTTCTCCACTTCATGTACTTGAAACATGATTGCTTGGTACTAGCTCTGATCTTCCTCCCATACTAGATTAATGGTCTAAACTTCTCCCAACAACACTTCTCCTTCCATGTATGTAGTAGTAAAGTCCAAGATAAATTTACTTCCTTCTTTCACAATGGAATCCACTAATTCATTCATTGCTTCCAAAAACAACCTCCCTCTCTATATTTGTTTGATTAGTTGTTGCTATATAATAAGTTATGATCAAAGGATCATGGAGTTTCTATTAGTGGAAGGGCATCAAAATTCATCAAGTAATATATGTATTTGGCCAAGGTGATTATTAGCTTCTTTAATTCTCTTCTATCCTTGCTATCTTTCTTAGATTCAGTAAACACGTGATCCACAAAAAACTTCATGACTCCCAAGTCCATGGTAGTAACCTTGAAGTTGTTAGCATCAACTTCCCCTAAGCCTTATTTTTCCTTCTATGTGGCCATTTTTTCTATAACCTAAATCATTACAGAATTCTTGATTAACGGTGCATCATTTTTCATCTTCTTATTCTTTGGGATGTGACTAATATACTTCATGACTATGTCTTTAATAAGCATAGATATAGGCTAGAGACTATGCTTCTTTCTTATTGAATTAGACAACTATGGTGCGATGGTAAAAGTGGTCATTACTCCTTGAGTGTGTCCAGGAGGAGTTATGAAACAAGATTGAACTGAATTTGGAGCTTCTATACAATTCCATATCACCTTCTTGGTTATCTGATGAAGTAAGTCCTTCCTCTTTTTTCTTTCCTTGATCCATGGGAGTGTCCCTTTGAACTATTTCCTAAGCAAGTGCCAAAAAATTGGTATTAGACCTAGTTCTAGGAGCCATAAGCTACCTCAAAGATGTTGCATCCTTATTATTTTTAGCCATTGAAATGTTACCTGTAGAATGGGATGAAAATGGGAAATCAAAGGTTAGAGGTCTAGAGAAAGAAACTACTTTGGGAGATTTCACAATTTTTTCTCACTAACTAATCTCATACTTTTTCTCCTTCATTAGTTGTTTGTATAGGCCAAAATGGATCAATTCCTAAAGTTTATATCATCTTCATTAGCTCTACTCTAATCTACTTAAGTTTGAATTTTCTTATTTTCTTCCTTGCAATCTAGTTCAACAATTTCTAAACCATCTTCAATCATTCCATCCAACTTAAACTTTAATTTTAATGAGGTAATCTAGGAGAGTGTCAGCCTTGAATGGTCCATCTTAACCACTTCATCATCGTCACCACAATTTTCCTAAAAAATCTGTCAAGTGAAGAAATGACTTAGGTTGATCGTTTATCTTGAGTTCTAATTTTGCAATACCCTTACTATCAAAATCCTTCCTTCCTTGATAAAAATTGAGGTTAAAGTTGAGCAGGTTACTTCCAATTATAGAAGCATTAATCATGGTGTCACAAGATAGAGGGCCAAGTTTGATGGGGAAAGTAGACTCCCATATTTTCTTAGGAATATTATCTTTGATTATAGAAAACATTGCTTGCATATCTTTATGATTATGAAGCAATCTAGGGCATACGAAGGTAATTTAATAGGCTCTTCTTCAACCACCCACTCTCAAGTATGTGAACCTTGGAAATTGAATGTAAAATCTCCCAAAGGTTTGGATCAATTTTTGAGCTTCTAGGGATATCCTCAGCATTGGGGTTTTTCTGAGACTTGTATACACATTCCCCATTAAAACATCATGAACCTTTCTAATGTCCTCTAACACTTTGTGCTTCTATAACAAGGGGCAACATTGATAGACTATTATATCCTCACTCCAAGCCTCATGAGGGATGGATGTAATATTACTGACACATGCAATGCAATAAGTCAAGAAAGAGGACATATATAATTCTTTCCTTAAGATCTTTGATTACTTGAGTTGATTTCTTAGCGAGCTAGCTATCAATTCTACCTAATCTAAAAACAACTTCCAAGTCAGGATAATATCTATGCATTGATACACCCAATCCTAAACAAGTAAGACACTAGCAAACAATTAAAGGGAGAACTAGTACCATCAAGGTAACTGTTGGGTGTTCATTTTGCATGAGGTCAACTTCAGGAATCCAAATCCTTTTAAAGATCCTTTTAAAGATCCACTCCAAGGTTCAATGTTTGTCTTGCGACGTACCAAAATCCACTCAGTAGAAGATAAATGTGAGTGTTCACAAGGAGGCCTTTGCTGGTTCTAAAAACCATTTTATCTTGGAATCAAAGTAAAATCTATTCACTTTCTCAAAATATCACACCAAAACAACAATATTTTTGTATTTTCTCTTTTTTAATGAATGCAACTCTAACAATGCAACCACTATGAGGTCCTATTCTAAAAGGGGGTTAGCAAACTAAATAATGAAACTAAAAGAAAATAACATGAAATCAAATGACTTGAAATTGAAATTCCTAAATAGACATAAGCTACAGAACACAACATGTTGCAAGTTAAACCTTCAAAGAAATTGGTAGGAAACCAATGAAAATAGGAGCAGTACTTCCTAGAATCCACTGATGAAATCGTTGATGAGAATCTTTAACAAATAGAATGATATTTCATACTTTCCCTCCATTTAAATCTCCCAAGATAACAAGAAATCAAGGCAACTTTCTTCTGAATGGAACCCAAATGGATGGATTCTACATGACTTAGTTATTGCATGGTTTGATATATGTGTAGAATACCCACAAATAGACATTTCCTCAGTCAAGCTTGAGACCAAATTGAACACTCTATCCATCTCTTCTAATGACAAATCTTGTTTTGAGGGAGGTATCTTATCTTTATCCAATGGGGAATCAATATCATAGTAGGAAGAATTGGTATCTTCTTCTTGATGACTTTATGATTCAAAAATCTCACCAATCTCAGGATCTTCTGCATTTCCATCACTTTTTGCAATTTCATGGAGTTTTGGAACTTCAAAATTTCTCGCACCCTCAAGATTTCTTAGCATATCCACACTTATTGCGACATCAACACTTGGAAGTATTTCTTCATTGAATGGGAACACAAACTTCTCTTGACTATCTTCATCAATTTTTTCTCCTGTGGACTTATCACATGATTCAAACACCATTGCACTAAACTGTAGGGATTGTTACTCCATGATTTGGTGAGGCTGATCCAAAACATCATTGTGACCATACCCATTTTCACTTGAACTCATACCTGTAATATGATTATTCTGATTGTTGATGTTGCTGTAAAGGCCAAAATTTCTGCTCTGATTTTGAGAATAATTGTTCTGGGTAGAAAGTTGTCTTGGATGATTGCCTTGGTTTCTTGAGGAGTTCAATTTTATTCTCACAAGTTCATTGGATAAAAGATACATCATATCCTTCATGGCCTTAAGCTCTCTAGCCATATTGCTTTCTACTTCAGTGGATGCAGTTGCCTTTTGCTCAAAGAAAGCGGTCTTTTTAGACCCATATCCAAAATATGTAATTGTTGGCATTGGAGCAGCAGTAACCTGATTCATGAATGCAATAGCCTCTTTGAAGACCTTTTCAATGGTATCAATGTCTCTGGGTGAGGGTCTTCTTAGGAAAATAGAATTTAATGAATCCATTATTCCAAAATAGACCTAGATGGTAGCCTCTTGTGGTAAATGTAAGGAAACTCCGTCCTTTGATACATCATGTAGAAGTGATGATTAAACTATGAAATAGTCTCATGGGGATCCCTCTTAATTCAGATGAATTGGTGATATAGAAGAGTTGGATCAACATAGATCTTGAATTGTTCCAAAAACTTGCTCTCAAAGGAGTTCCAATCCATTATTAATGCTGATGGCAGATTGAGGTACCAATTGAATGCCATTTCCCCCAAAGTGTAAGGAAAACGGTGACATACCACATCCATATGTTGAATCTAGTTTTGATTACAAATATCTTTGAAAATTTTAAGATGATCATTTGCTGTTCATGATTCTCCATAGATGAACCGTGGGAAAAACTTTTCAAGATTTTTGGGCAAGTCATGTAATGGTCCAGTTAGGTTCAAAGGTGAACTTTGGGCATTGAAGAAAGACATGGTGCATAATGATGGAAATGTGTGAAGTGGAATGTAAAGGAAATGATGATGATGAAATGTGTAATGTGAATGGGTGGAGTTCTTGGAATCCCTTTATCACTGTGATGCTAGTGAAAGTGACTAAGCTCTAACAACTTGTGTTTATTATGAAAAAATGCACCTCTGGATAAGCACACTCTCTCAAAATAGTGCACCACGGAATTTTGCAAACTTGCAGATCTAAGAAGCTATGGAGCTACGTACTTGTGGAGCTGTGCATCTAAATTTCTGAAAAAATTCAAAAAAATTTCTGAACTTGAGTGAAGTCCAGATTATTGCAAGAGTGTAAAATTCTGAAACTTTGTCAAATTTCCTTCATTCCAAGGAGTGTAAAATGGTTTAGGCCATCCTTCTAGCACCACTTCTATTGGGCGTTCATTTTCCATGAGGTCAATGGCAGGAATCCATAGTTTGATTCCTCTCTTGAAAAGCAAATCCTTTTAAAGATCCACTCCAAGGTTCAGTGTTTGTCTTGTGACGTACCAAAATCTGCTCAGTAGAAGATAAATGTGAGTGTTCACAAGGACACCTTTGCTGGTTCTAAAAACCCTTTTATCTTGGAATCAAAGTAAAATCTGTTCACTGTCTCAAAATATCACACCAAAAGAACAATATTTTTGTATTTTCTATTTTTTAATGAATGTAACTCTAACAATGCAGCTACTATGAGGTTCTATTCTAACAGGGGGTTAGCAAAGAAAATAACAAAATTGAAAGAAAATAACATGAAATCAAATGACTTGAAATTGAAATTCCTAAATGGACATAAGCTATAGAACACAACACGCTATGAGTTAAACCTTCAAAGAAATCGATAGGAAACCAATGAAAATAGGAGCAACACTTCCTAGAATCCACCGATGCAATCGTCAATGAGAATCTTTAACAAATCAAATGATATTTCACTCTTCATCAAATCGCAAGACCACAAAAAGTGTGCTCATGTGAGATAAAAAGATATGTAAACACAATTGGGTGATCTCTTCTCAAGCTCATTACGTTAGTAGAATTCATATATCTGTAGAAAACACCAGAACTAAAAGATCGCACAACTAGAAATAATATAATAAACCTTTGGCTCAATTACAATCTCATAAATAAAATCCACAAAACAATGACACATTCAGGCAAGAATAAGTACACTCCAAATGCTAGCACCAAAAGCATAATTTTATTGCATAATAATGGCAGCCCTTGTTATATTTTACAATGGGGCATTTATAAGAAATCGTCTCCTCAATTTGTGTTGAGAGTGAGAGATATCTTGATGCAATAAAATGCTTTTAAAACATTTAAACAAACTAAATATATACGAACTGATAATCTAACTGGTGCTTAGAGGGACTCCATCCATATTTTATTCATTAATTGGATGCACGAGCCCTTTACATATCAAAAACAATGAAAGCATGAGAGAGAAAGTAGGAGGAAGCCATCAGTCGAAGTAGAAGTGCATGGAGACACCAAAAATAGAAGGTGCCCCTTCACTAGGTGTGTGTCAGAGTTAAACTACAATCATAATGTGTTCTCGATGCATGGAAAGTGTTATTTTTGGAACTGGCAATCAACTGTCGGTGCACCTCTAAATTGCAGAGCTGTGGCCCTACATAACTGCGAAGTTGCAGACCTATGGACCTATGGACCTCAACTGGATCAAAATCTCAAAAGTTTACTAAGTGTCAAAATTAAAATTCTGGCATTTGGGTTTTGCTCATCTTTATCCTAAAGATATGTTTGGATGTTTTCCCTTGAATTTCTCTATAATCTCAGTAATCTTAGTAGCATCTAGAAGATCCAAAGCCTCATACTTTTCTTTGACCTTCTATCTATAGTTGTCCACCTCAATTCAAGTTTCTGCAAAATCTTCAAGTTTGGTGTCCAACTCTAACAGTGCTTCCTCTATCCTGAAAGCTTGTCTAATGTCTTCATCATTGGATTCTTCCTCTAAAGTCCTTCTGAAATTTTCCACTACTTCAACTAGTAAAATCTTCTCTCATTCTTCATCTTCAAAAATGTCCAAGCATGCATCATGATACAACTTTTCTACTTCCAAAATTTGCTCTCGAGCTTGGTCCTTGAGCCTATGTATCTCATCATGCAATGTTTCCATCACTTTATTTCCATTTGCAATATTTTGTATTCAATCATATGTCATGTCTAACTCTTCTCTTGTATATACATCAATTAGAATTCAATACCTTTTCCCCTTTATGGCTTGTAGAGTTTGTAAATCCTTGCTCCATACCCGTACCTCATCTATAATACTGAAGTCCTGCCTCAAAATTGCCACAATCTTATCAACATGCTCTTGTGTAGCATGCAATAACTTCAAAATTCCTATGATTATAGTGACACCCCTATCCTCAAGTCTATCTTGCCAATCTTGACAAGCTCTCAAAAATAGATTGAGCCATATACCTTCCCTTTCTCTAAGAATGGTATTCAAAGTCTCCTCAGGGTGTTCAGAATCAAGAGGATCAATAACTTCAGCTAAATATCCTTTTAAGATCTCAACTTGCCTTTGAAGTGTTCTGATTTCAATCTCATCCTATTCCATATGGCTGAGAACCTCCTTAACTCTCATAGTCATCATCTTTTAGGAAGTATCTCATGTAGGCTTTCCTAACATGATATCTTTCACTTCATAGTCCTGAAGGCTAACAACTTCTTCATCTGTACCTTTCGAAGGGTGAGCTACTTATGCAAATAAGTCCTTGTTCTAAGTAGTAGTAATGAATGCAAATGGTGTTGCATCATGTAATGGAGAGTCAGGTTTGTTCAAAATCTCTGCAATGTCACAAATATCATCCTCTAAAGCAAGGAATTGATGTTTAGCACTTCTCATTATTTCTTTTCAAAACTATCTTGGGATATGTCTTTCAATAACCTTGGCTCTAGATGATGAAGGGATGTGTTTAACTACCTTCTTCCCTCTATCACTCTTACTTGGAGTCTCATGTTGTGAGGGTTCTTCTTCTGTAGATCTCATAGTTTGATCCTTAACATCTTGAGAAGGTTGTTTTATACATTCTACTACCTGTGCCTCTTTTGATGGCTCATCAGTAAACCCTAGTTCAAGTTCTCCTCATAATGATGATTCCTTCTAAACATGTTCTTCTAAACTTAGAGGTGGAGGTGTCACTAAAACCTTATCTACCATCATAACCTGAGGTGAAGATGGGGGAGTTGGATGAGGACCTTATGTCTTGGGTGGCATCTATGTCCAATCTTGCTATTGAAGTTCACCTATAGGAGTATCTCTAATCTTATCTCCAACCAATTATGTACCCACTGGCATGAAATCAAAATCTAGGATGGAGAGAACATCATCACCTAGCTCCTTTTTATCATTCACCCATTGTTGTACTTCATTTTTTTAAGAAGAGAGTACTACCATTTCAGATTGGGTGGGTGGTGGGGTATTTGTAACACTCTTCCCTCCTTCTGATTCTGTGGCTTTGGCTAGTCAAGTTCTCCTTTGTAGAAGCACTTGCTCCTCCTCTTCATCTGACTTTGTTTCCCCTTCATCTGATTCTTCCTCGGGAATGGTTTCAAGAACAAATGGATTAGGCACTAATATTTTATGAACTCTTTGCCTCTTTTTTGTTCTAACTTTGATCCTCTTCTGGTTTTATGGAACCATAGGATAAATGGTTTCTTCATGCACTAGACAAATGGATGTCTCTAGAATCTCTCCCTCTTCTTGTTTGCTTGACAAAATAGGAGGCAATGGAAAATCAACCTAGATATGAGAAATTCTAGAGGCTTGGGGCCCTTGGGGAGTAGATTACTGTCACTATGAAGGGGCCTATTCTTCAACATGCTCTACCTAAATCCTCTAAGGAGAGGCTCTCTTCCTCTTTTCATTCTTCTTCTCTAAAGGATGGTAGTATCCCACTGGATGATCAAGTTGGTAGACTATTTCTGGCCTGATAGGAGATTGGAGCGCAAAGATATGAATTGTGACTTTCTTCCCCTTTACCCTTTCTGGGGGAGCATGTGCATGGAATATCACTATATCCGAAATTGGATCAAGTGGAAAGGGTTTCTTGATCCAACTCTTTGTCATTCTGATGACATGTCTCGCTCAATGATTAATATCACCTCCTTCCTCTCTATCAATTTTTGCATTGAGGATGGGCCTCTTTCCAACTTTATCTATATTGAATAGGGGATCCAATAGCTCCTATGAGTCCTATAGCCTTATCTCATCCAGGATGGTCAAATGGAGAGCCTTTTCCACTAAATACATAGTCATGCTACAATAGTCCCTAATATGAACATCATAGTCATTTGTGGCATTCATCCAATGATCTTCAATGGTGTCCTCATGGTTGAAATCTTTTCCTGCTAGGTTTTCCACTTTACCAACATTGTCGAAGAATGGTCGGGGAGAGTTATATTTTTCAAGAGGATAATTTTCCCATTCCCACTCAAAATTCAAGATATCCTACTTTCTCTTCACCTAGTATGCTCCTATTACAAAAGGCCAATCCCAACAAGGCCTCCATTATTTTTTGATCCTCTCATAAGCTGACTCAATTTGTCAGGAAATTTCCATCAGAACTAACTTGTCACTTGGGTATCTTGGGAGCTTCTTTGGATTGATTGATGCACCACCAACCCATATGTATGTGAATGTCCAAAACTGGATGAAATATGCACCAAGAGCTGTGATCTGCATCTTGGCTTCATTGGACAACCTCTTCCCATAATCCCCTTAAATGAATCAAATGATGGCAAAGATGAAGGCATCATTCACAATTCCATACTCCTTGCTCTACGGTGGGAGCTTCTCCGTCACCAGCTAAGGATAGACTATATACAACCATGCATTAGGATCCTACATACTAACCTTCTTGTACAACCTGAGATAGTCGGTTTCCCTTGTTGCAAGTAGATATACCACATAAGAAGTCGTGTAAAATTTCTTCTTGTCCTTTACTATCTGCAACTGGTCACACAAGTTCTCACTAAGTGTGGTGGCCCAATTCGATGGCATCTTTGCGTGTCTGATGGTCTCAATGAAGTTGACCATGAATGGAGTTAGATGACCTACTGCAAGTAATCCCATAACTTTGCTCAGGAGAATGATTGAATATCCACTGTCATCTTTCATGTATCCTCAAGCCATGTCCACTTTGCTGATTGTCTTCCCCTGAGGTGGTTTCTTAATGAAGTATGAGGAATATATGATGTTGATGGCCTCCTGGTAATGATCCTGATGCCACTTCTCAGCTGCTTCATATGAAAGCCTGATGAAC
Source organism: Cupressus sempervirens (assembly GCA_028749045.1). Lineage (NCBI taxonomy): Eukaryota > Viridiplantae > Streptophyta > Pinopsida > Cupressales > Cupressaceae > Cupressus > Cupressus sempervirens. Next base: position 706,979,094 of record CM053788.1, on the reverse strand, counting down.
TAATCAGCTCTAGGTAGATGAAAAAAACTCTTGATATTATCAGGTCATAGATCCAAGACTACTTCCCCAGTGATGCTCTTTACCACCCTTTCATCAGGGACAAAATGTAGAGATAGGGTCATAATTAATTCAGCTGATTGCACGGTCCTGAGATGTGATGCTGCATTTACCAATCTAGAATGGATTAAGGCAGATCTCAAGGATGATCTCTCAATTGGATTGTTACAAACTCTCAAGAACTCTCCCAAGTTCGTGTTTCCAACTTCTATGTCATTGATCTCAGAGCATTCATCATGCAACCGTGATTTCGGGGTTACACCTTGGAACTTGTACACAACTGGTTTTGCAACTGATTCAGATGTGGACACCATCTGATTATAATACCTAGACATCACAGGAAAAAGAAAACATGATTAATTATTGGATATATAAAAGTAAAATAAAAAACTTAAAAGAGAAAAAAAAGCATCCCCAAGGGAACTTTTTTTTTTTCTCACTTTAAAAAAAAAAAAATTTTTTTCACCTTTTTTTTTATTTTTAATTTTTTCACTTTTTTAAAAAACTAAAAAAAAAAACTAATTAAACCAAAATTATTTTTTTTTTAAAAATGTGTGGGTGGAGGCTCCACAGTGTCCACGGCTAGGGTTTGTATGAGGGTGGCACGCACCTTATGTGCACCTAAAATGTCATGTGCCCAAAAGGGCACATGTCATGCCACGTGTGCAGGGCGACGTTGTGCACGCAAAAGGGAAGTAGCGGCGATGGCCGTGCGCAACGTGGGCCACACCGTGTAGCCTTTTTGGGCATGCACAGCATAGCACTTCCATGTGTGCAGCGCGGGCCACATTCTGCCTCCCATGCATGCGCGTGCCCATGTTTGAGAACGAAGGAAAAAAAAAATGGAGGGAGGGGGTGTCTCCATACCTCTCCCTCTTGCTCTTGCAAAAAGAATGATAAAGTCAAGAAGAGGGAGGGTTTTATAACCCTCTCTCTCTTTTGCAAAGCGCTTCATGCCTCGATGCATGTGCACACATGAATTTTTTTAATTTTTATTTTAATTTTGACTCTAAAATTCCTAATTAAAATTTCTTTCCCCGACTCCTGAACTATGAGTTCGAGAGTCGAAAAAAGATAGGGGGTTCCCATTCCTAGTGAGGAATGGGGTGTGTTGTGGACACCACAACAGTAACTTATGTGAAAATAATTAGAACCAATGACATCTGTGATAATAAATGGGCCTTTCCATAATGAATCAAATTTACCATGTGCACCTTTTGGCTCCCTTCTTTTGTCCCACAACAGAACTTTGTGTCATTTCATGAAGGTATAGGCCTTGGATTTCATATGAAAGATCTACTTGACCTTCATCTGGTATTCAGTAATATGTTCCACCAGTTTATCCCTTTCTTCTTCAAGGTTATTCAAATACATTACTCTCTTTTGAATAGAATCTTGAAATAATGGGTCCTTAATTACTAATTGTAACTTTGCACCATATAATTCTAGTGATAGGGATACTTTAGCTCCTAATCCATAAACCAATTAAAAAGGGGCCATTCCATTTGCTCTCTTTAGCCTGATTTTTTCAGCCCATAATTACTCACACAACTTCTTATGCCAATTTTGAGCATTGTCACATAGTTTTTTCATTATGGTGACAAGGTTCTTGTTGCTAGATTCTGCCTACCCATTGGCCTAAGGAAAATAATATTAAGAATGAGGTAAGGATATGCTATGCTCATATTAGAACATAGAAATTTCTTCAGATGAAAAATAGGCTACATCATCTAAAACTAATTTTTGAGGGACCCCAAATTTGACAAATATGAAATCCATGAGGAAATCACACACCACTAAAGAATTAGTTTTCTTTGAAGGAACTCCCTCCACCCAATTGGTGAAGTAATCTATAGCCATGAGGATATAGACATGACCACCGCTAGATGTGGGATTCAAAGGTCCTATTAAATCTATATGCCATTGGTTGAAAGGCTCATCAATTACTATAGGCTTCAATGATAAGGCCATAAGCTAAGGGCAACCTATAAAAAGTTTACACTTCTCCAAATTTTTTACATATATGTATGCATCTTTGAACATGCCTAGCCAACAAAAATAATTCTATGGAATTTTGAAGGCAATTACCATAGAGGATAAATTCCTACTGCAAAGATCTTAATGATATAGTTTTAATAAATTTTCATGTTGCCCATTGTCCATACACCTCAAGAATGTTCCATCAATGCCTCTCTTGTATGGTATACCTTGTGGGATTATATACTTGGCTTCTTTCAACTAATATTGTGTTTTTCTTTGTAATTCAAATTCCTTGGGCATTCACTATAGGTCAAATAGTATAGTACATTAGAAAAACAAGGATCAATTGAACTAACTAGTAAAATTGTGGGTTTAGTAGGTATGTCTTCTGGAAAAGACACTTTATTTTCTACTATAAATTTTCACAAGCCTTGTAACTTAATGAAATTAGTTGGTTTAATTGTGAGATCATATTCATGAATCCTTTCCACCCAGATTGCTATCTTATTTACCAATTTATTATTGAGTTAGTATGCTTTTAATCACAATCTCACATGCATACATAGTAGAATTGGAAAGAAAAACATAATACCTAAATTATTTTAGTGCTTTCACCATAGAAAACCCATGTTTCTCCACCTAGGTGTAAATGAGCTCATTCTTTTCAAATGGTATGCTCATGAAGATGATCATAGCTTCTTTTGTTGGCATATAGTTATTTTCCATTAGTGACAACACTCATCTCACAGTTCTAACCAAGCACTAAAGACACAGTTCAAACCAAGCACTGGAGACACAGTTCAAACCGAGCATCGAAGATACAGTCCAAACTGAGTGACGAAGCACTTAGTGTTAATCGAGTGAAGATGCACTTAATGCTAATTGAGTGAAGATGCACTTAGTGTTAACCAAGTGAAGATGGACTTAGTGTTAACCGAGCGAAGATGCACTTAGCATTAACCGAGTGAGGAAGCACTCAGTGATGACCGAGTAAAGAAGAACTCAGTGATAATCGAGCTTTGGAGGTTAACAAAGAAATTAGTTTCTACCAAGTGACACTATATCTACCGAGTCACAGGACAGAGCTTTTGGTTCTTAGGACAAAGTTTGACAACTTGAGCAAAGATCTAAATTATGGAGATATTCAGACTAGAGAAAGTTATTGAAAATGAAAAGTTAGATCTAGAAATGGCCATGGTTCAACTCAAAGAAGAAAAGGAGCATCTTTCTCAATCCCTAAAAAGAAGAAAGGAACTTGCAAGACAAATGAATGACCATCACTATGTTGAAGAAAAGATTGAAGATTTGTTACCATCAAGTAGTTCAGAATAAGCTGACAAGGCAATCAAAGAACTTCTAGAAAAGAATGGATCTCTAAAAGAAGAGGTAAGAAAGCTTAAAAGAGAGCAAGAAATATAGTCAATTAGGCTATCTAAAGTTTTGGAACAAAGAAACAAAGCACAAGAAGAATTGGAAGATAATCAATCCCATCAGCATGAAGACCTTATAGACCAACTCTCTAATGCAAATGAAGACATCAGGATTCTCAGAGTAGAAAATGAAATTCTACAAAATGATTTAAGAACTGAGAGACAAATCAATGAAAGCTTGGAAAATTATCTAATCTCTGAAAGGCAATTCAATGAAAGAATAATGAAATCCCAAGTAGATATGAATTAATTAAATCAACAAAATGAGGAAAATCTTTATAGACATAAAGGTAAAGATGGTCTTGGTTACAAGGTAGAAGGTGAATCCTCCAAACAAGGTGAACAAAGGAATCAAAAACCCACTTGTAATCACTGTGTCAAGACAGGTCATGCATCAAACAAATGTTGGAGAAATGGAAAAGCAAAATTCAATGGTAAATGCTTCAATTGCAATCAGCATGGTCACAAAGCAAATGAGTGCAAAGAAAAACCAAAATTTGAAGGCAACTATCACAAATGCAAAAAACATGGTCACAAGGTATTCCAATGCAGATCCAAATCATTCAATCCAGCTAAACAACTTGTGAAAGCCATATTTGGATGGGACTATAACACCTGGTGCAGATGTCACTATTATGGAGAATATGGACATACTGGCATAAATTGTGCAAGACATCACCTAAGGAAGAAGGACACTACTGTAAGGTGCTATACATGTACAGAACTTGGTCATATAGCTAGAAATTGTATGAATATAGAAAGAATTGAAGATGAAAAGAAATCAAAGCAGACAACATCTGGAAGCAAATGAAGAAATAATGGATTCCTAAATCTACTAAACAAGATAAGTCAAGCAATGGCAATGTCACTCAAGAAATGAGTGACTCCATCATTTCCAATTAACATTCATAAAAGAAAGTATGGAATGACATCCTCCAAGAATCATCCTAAGTAGTTCCAAAGGAAGAAAAATGATCAGATCAGTATTCAGATACACTTTGATCCAAAATCAGTTCAAGACTCTACCGAGTTCAGTTGGGTGAAATAAAGTTTCATTTACCAAGTTATATCAACCGAGCAAGGTCGGTTCGTGACCTTACCGAGTTAGGTTGGTACATCAATGTTTTCTTTTGATCACTGAGTTGATAGTATCTATCGAGAAAATGAATGACAAACTATCATTTCATCTACTATCATACCAAGCATTTATGAAAATTTTTTTGTCAAAAAGGGCAAAATTTGATCTCATTCTTCACTATGAACTTTGAGCTAAGTTATCTTCTGTGATTCCAGAGAAAGCTTAAAGCAATTTTGAGCAAATTTTATAGGGAAAATTTTATAGGCAAAGAGAGGCTCAAAAATGCTGGTTAAAGGTGTGGAATGGAAGGTGCCGAACATCAAATTGGCACCAACAATTGCAGAATCTCTTGACCCTAATGGTGCTCAGTCTCAAATTCCTCCAAAGGTACTCCTTGTAAATGACATTTGCTCTCATTTCAAATGTTCCATTTAAGAACTTGGAAACCTAGAAATTGATAATGCCCTAGGAGAAATGAGCGTAGATGGAAATTTGAAACCTAAGCATAAGCATCTTGAAACAAAAGGGTTAACCCACATTTCACATTTGCCAAGGAATTTTCAAATTAAATGGGTTAGGTATGTACTCAGTCGGGTTCACAATGGGCAATTGTGCTTGGAGCAACCAGTGCTTATCACAAAGAAAATGATTAACAAGATTACTGGCCTTCCCATGTTGAGTAAAGCTAAGACTACCAAAACCCTAGGTCGGGAAGAATTGCAAATGCTAACCCAAGAAGAATGGGATGGTAGAGGACTTAAGCTCAGTATAGTAGCTGACCTTGAATTAAGTTTTGGTATTCACGTCATTGCTCATAAAATTTACAGTTCGAGCCATCCAAATAGTGTACCTTGTGAAGCAGTAGATTTAGCATATAAGGTAGTAAAGAAGAATGTTGAGTTTGATCTATCTGAATTGCTTTTGTCTCAATTCAATAAAAATATGGAAAGCATAAGGACTTCAAAGAACAACTCCTGCAAATTTGGTTCACTTTTGATTTGTTTATTTTTCTATGTTCAAAAGTCTTTTCCATCTAAAGGATCAGTAGCATGGAAAAAATGAATTCCCGTTCTTTATCAAATAATTGAGTTCATTGTAGAGTTAGGTGAAAATTTTGACAGTGTTTTGGATAGTTACTTTGAAGATTTTAAGGAAAGAATGAACAATAGGTTCTGGATTCCACCAAAACTGGTTGAGGAATATAAAGAAGATGTATGCTTTATGGTAGATTGTGACAAAGTATACATATAGGCAGTCAGGCCCCGAGTTGCATGGGTGAAACCTCTTCCTTATGAGGTCAATATTGATGAAACCAAAGATATCATAGAAATACTGGTGAATGAACCAGTAGACCCAAAGCAACCAGTCTTTGGAACTTATGATGAACCTAAGGCCAGAATTGAGCTTTCAATCAAAATCCCTTAGGTCATTAGCAAAGGAAAGAGGAAGATTGAAAAGCTAAAAATAGAACTTGGTCCTCTGATGATTACTGAAGGGAAAGGAGAAGATGATGAAGAAGAAGAGGAAATCGAGTCAGAAAAAGAAGAGGAGCCTCAATGAAAGAAAGGTAAGGTGATTATCACCAAACCTAAAAAGCAAGCTACTGCAGTCTTCTCCAAGAGAACAAGATAGGGGAAGAAGGAACCTGTACTTGTCAAGCCTCCACTCACATTTGAGGTAAGGTTGAAGCAATTAGAAGAATGTACTAGCTTCACAAACTTCAAAGCATTGAAGTTTGAGACAAGAACAAAACAGGAGAAAATGTAGATTGAGGAATTGGTATTGAATAAAATGGGAAGATGGAAATACTCTCCAGATGAGATTGCCTCTCAGATCCGTAAAGAACTATTGGAGAGGTTGCAACCAATATGGGAAATTGCAATCAAAACTATCAAGGATATCTTTGAGCAAACCCTAAAAAATCTCCTGTCAAGTCACACTGATGCAGAAGTGAAGAAATCACTGAAAGATCATGAAGGTAATATGATGATTAGATTCCACACTTCTTTGATACTAATCAAAGACATTGAGCATGTTGTAAATGATGCAAAAAACATGTGGAAACATATCTATCATCTACATAAATCCAGTGAGGATATTGTTGAAATCAAAGAGAATGACAACAGTGATGATGATGATATTGAAGATATTCTAGGAGAACTGCATTCAATGATGATAAATGTGGAGGAAGAAGACAAGGAATATAATGATCCTGTAAAAATTGTAGCCAAAGTCATTGCATCTCTTCCTCACTCTCCACCTAAAGTAGCTACATCAACTGTGGAGATAGCTTCTACTGGTGAGATTGTGTTCACAACAAATTCATCAATTTCTCAATCTTCACCTGTCTCCTCTCAGCTCCGGGCACCATCTATGCAAGTGTCCACCACTTCATCAACCAAGCTGCAGCCATCTTCATTGACCGAGTCATCATCAGCTATAGCAGTAAGTTCAACAAGCATATCAACTTCTACTGCAGAGTGTACAGTAAGTGTACCCACTGGTACTTCACTTTTGACGATTTCATCTGCTCCAATTTTTGCATCTGTTAGTTCTCCCATTCCAACTTGTACATCAATCTTGGGAGGAACATCAATTTTTGATATAGTTAGCACTTCTCCTAGTCTTCCTCTAGTCAGTCCTATTCTAATTTTGTCAGCCATTCCAGCCTCATCAACTATTTTTTCAGTTTCAAAGGGAAAAGGTGAAGTCACTATAGGAAAAGCAAAGAGATACATGTTTCCTAGCAAGGCAGTGGATGAGGAAATAGACTTGGATAAGGACATTGTCATTCCTAAGATAGATCTAGATAATGCATCAGTCGATGAAATGAGATTGATCAGTCAACTATTAGATCAGAAGGCAAGGCAAAAGCAATTGAGGCATGAAAGAGACTAGGAATATTGTATTATTGAAAGTGCTAAGAATATTCTAATAGAGGATATAGGAGTTGAAGTAGATTCTACTCAACACATTTTGATTTAGTTACAAGAGGCTATATATAAATTCAATGAGGATACCTCTGACCAAGAAAAATTGATTGAAAAGGCAGAGAAGAAATTTGACAATAAGGTGCTTGAGCACATTGCTCAACATATTGCATTAAAACAAGTAGAATTGTCTATAATTTTGAGTGATTTTGAACATTCTTTTAATAATGTAACTTCAATTTTTGGAAAACTTTGTGATGTTACTGAGTATACTAAGGAAATCAAAGAAAAGTTGAATAAAATTGATGAGGATATGAAGTTCAGTGCCCAAATGTTGCAACGTGACCACAGTTCAAGTTCATCCCATCATCATAGAATAAGATTTCTGTCAAAGAAATAGGCAGAATTGTTGAGAGAGGAAGCAAGGATCAGGAGTACTCTGATTGACATCCAAAATATGATCCTTCCTGTCATGGACACAATGCAGAAGCATATTGCCCATTCCAAAACATTGATTCATGACAAAAACTTTTCAATTGCAGATCATATGATTGAACTCTCTGCAAAAGTTCAAATAGCACTCTCCACCAGCAAAATTTTGCAAGAAAATTGGGATAATACATTGGCTCTTATTCTCAAGGTACATTCTGAGTTTATCTCTCATTTTGGAATCTCTATGTAAATATGTATTGTTTAATTTGACATTATTTTCAAAAAGGGGGAGATAACACACTCCGAGAGATAATTGTGCAAGAAATATGTGTAATGACTTGTATATACTGTGCATATTGTATGGGGGAGATACATGTAAGAAAGATGTGTAATAAGACTTGCAAAGATCAATTTTGAAAATTCAGAACTGTATGTCAATTTTTGCACATAAACTTTGAACCATAATTGTTTTTGTCACTAATGCCAAAGGGGGAGATTGTTAACATAAAGTTATTTGCCATTAGTGACAACACTCATCTCATAGTTCTAACCGAGCACTAAAGACATAGTTCAAACCAAGCACTGGAGACACAATTCAAACCAAGCATCGAAGATACAGTCCAAACCGAGTGAAGAAGCACTTAGTGTTAACTGAGTGAAGATGCACTTAGTACTAACTGAGTGAATATGCACTTATTGTTAACTGAGTGAAGATGAACTTAGTGTTAACCAAGTGAGGATGCACAAGTTTAGCATTAACTGAGTGAGGAAGAACTCAATGATGACCGAGTAAAGAAGGACTCAGTGATAATTGAGCTCTGGAGGTTAACAAAGAAATTAGTTTCTACCAAGTGACACTATATCTACTGAGTCACCATTGGTTACCAAGTTCAAGGCAACATTGCATGACTAGTATGAACCAAGCCCCTACCTCTACCGAGTGCATGACAATGCTGAGTAACGTAGTGGATGTCACGTATCAGAAGGTCATCAAGTCTATTTGAAGAACCCAAGTTTATTTCACTATTTGGCCAACTCAGTTATATTTTGTTTACTTGTGTTTGGCCGACCTTGCATGAATAATTATTGTAATGGCATATATATATGTAATGTATTATATCATTCAAAATATAGATAGATTGACACAAGGAAGAGATAGAATATTGCACAAAAGAGGGACATAAGATATGATATGCGAAATTCATCCACAGTAAAGAATACTCAGCAAGGTCTACAAGAAGCAGAAATGATTTCATCAATAACAGAAGGTGATCTACAATAAAGAATCCAGTCAAGTTGTAAGTTGATCTGTTGGTTCATCCTAACAGGTGAATCATTCTTGTAAATCCTTTAACAGGGTAGACTTAACCATCTTTATTCAAATCTCCTAACAGAGTGCATACTTGTAAACTATGTTTGTAAATCCTCTAACAAGGCGGATCTAGCAATCCTCTATGCTCCTAATAGGGCAGATCACCAAAAGTGATCATTGTAAGCCTTAACCAGCCAACTTCATACTGCAGTAACGAAGCTTTGTGGGTATCATTCCCACCCCAATTTTACTTTCTATTTTGGAAGGTTTCTGGGTCACCAAATCTTTGTGCATATATGGTTTAAATGTTTAATAGTTCTTTTATGTAGCAGGCTAGATGAGTGGATGTTGTATATGGTTATTCTAAAACTTAAAAGTTTTATTGTTACTGATTCATCCCTCCCCTCTCAGTAACCTATTATATCTTGAATATTTCCAACATCTTCATCCTAATCAATTCTTTGAGTCAAAATTCTAGATAGGTTATGTTCCAAGGCATAGTAGTATATGATAAAATATTTTGTAAAATCTAGGCTTACTAAGATAGGAGAATTTGAAATAGTTGTCTTTCTCTCCTTAAAATCCATTTTCCTTCCTCTTGTCATCTAAAAGGGTGCTTCTCACTCATCATATTCAACATATGCCTCACCTTCTCTAAGAACACAGGAACAAAACTCCTTGGGAAATTTATTTGACCAAAGAAGGATTTCAAATAACTTATATTGGTAGGTAGGGACAATAGTTTAATTGCTTTAATCCTATATGGATCAAATTCTTAAACCCATCTTAGAAATGATATGTCCTTGAAGCTTGCTTTCTTCCATAGAGAAAATGGATTTTTTGGGATTTAATGATATCCCATGTTGCCTGCATTCGTTTAACCTCACCTCAAGATTTATTAAATAATGTTTTTTCCTCTTGGAGTAGATGATCAAATCATCCAAATAAATTACAATTATTTTACCTCATAGATCTTTGAAAGAGGAGTTCATTACTCTCTAGAATATTGCCCCTACATTGATCAAGCTGGAAGGCATTATATTGTAAGCATAGGTAACACATGGAGTAATAAAACTATTTTGTTGTTGTTCTTCTTCAGACACATTTATTTGATTGTACCCTAAGTTGTCATCAAGCATTAACATGGCCTTAGACCCAGCAATGAATTGTAAAACATGATCCATGGTAAGAAGTGCATAATTGTCCTCTAGACTAGCCTAGTTTAGGTTCCTAAAATTCATGCAGATCCTTATTTCACATTTCTTCTTTCTTATAGGAATAATTTTTCATATCCAAGTCAAATGGTGAATTGGATAGATAATACGAGCTTTCAAAATCTTTTATACTTCTTTGAAAATAGTCTCTAACACTTTGGGGTTATAATTTTTGAGCTTTATCCAATAAGGGGTTTCCTCAAGCTTAAAAGGTATGTTGTGTTTGAACTTTCCATTCCTAAAAAATTTCAAATCTTCGTACCCCCAAGAAAACCCATCATTTTATCTTTTCAAAAGCTTAAGAAAACTCCCTTTCCCCCTTGCAGATTAGCTTCTCCCATTTGAGATCCATCTAGGATCCCCTTCATTGTTGATTTTGATTTTATTACATTCCATTAGACCATCATTGGGAACATCCCCTTTTCTAATGGCATTGTTGTCTTTCCATTTGAACAAATGTTCAAGTTAGACCAAACCCTTCAGGATTTTGTTTCCTTTCAATTGAATCACATCCTCGGATTCATATAATTCAGTCTCCTAGCTTGTCATCTTTTTCTGACCTTCAAAGAAAACATTAGGAAAGCTTCTAATACATCCAATAAAGTCTTTCATTTGTGAATCATTATCAATGCCTTGCCAGTGATCTACATTTTCTGGTACATTGGGTCTATAAATCATTTCTATCCTATAATCATCATTCTTGAAATCAGGATGTGCCAAAAGTAATGAGGCAGAGACATCTAAGGAATTAGCTCTAGAGTTTTAGGAATGAAGAATGAACTCAATGGATAAAGTATGAAAGGATTCTAACTCATGCCAAACTAAATTAATTTTTTTACTTTAGTCTATTAGTTTTTATAGAGAACTAATTTCTTTCTTGTTTCATGATTAGTTCAACATCACCTTTGACATTTAGTTTCTTTATTCCTTTTTCTTTGGCCTCCTATAATCCCAATAGTAGGGCTTCATACTTCAACATATTGTTTGTGCTTTTGAAATCCAATTTGAAAGAAAAAGGGAACAAATCCCCTTAGTGACAAATCAAAACCACTCTATCACCTTATCTAAATTAGAATAATTGTTCTTGAATTCCATCATCCATAGGTTCATTTTTTCAGCTTCATTTTCACCCACTTAAAGATCATTCTCGGTTAGGATCATAGAATTTTTGAATTGGAATTCTTCATACAATATTTAGGCTTTGGGGTTATCTAAAGGCACCATAGTGTATTTTTTCTTCAATTCTAGTTCCAATTTAATCTTATTTTTACCCACTAGAATCAAACCCACAAACTAGTCCATTTTAATCTCCCCTCTCATGTCCTTGTCAAATGTTCTACTTAGTAGTATTCCATAGTTAGCAGGGATATCAGTCACCAAGATGGTCAATTTGAATCTCTTACCTAGATAGGTAACAAGAATAGCAGGTACTTGTTTCCCATCCATAGAATAGTAGTACTCAAAATTCTTGGTTATAGAGAGGCTAAGGGCTTTGGCCACTATGGATGACATGATATTATCAGAATCATGTGAATCAATAATATAATTGTTGAGTTTCTTCTTGTTTAACAATAAGGATACATAAAATGGATTGGGTTTCCTTTCTTCAATTTCCCCTTCCATGACATGAGAACAAGGTGAAATAATAGGATCTTGCAGAGTACCCTATAATAAAATGATGGGTTTTTCATGAGTTGTCTGGGTCTCTGTGACATTATTAGTAAACTAAGAATTTGTGAGAGGTTCCCTTTTCACATATTGAACCAGCTTATCCAATTCTTGGGTGTTCATCATTAAGTATTCTACTGGATAGATACAAATGAAGGAAAATTTACAGAATTTGACTATATCAAAGGTAGAAGAGCTAGTTGTCGATTCTTCTCTAGATAAGATTTTAAAGTCTACATTTTTTTTGGATTAGTATGTACATATTCTTTCCCTTTGGAACCTAGAGTAGAAACATTAGGTCCTACATAAATTTTTTGGTTTCTTTGATTCTGAGTTAAGATAGTGCATGTAGGGTCTTGTAGTGTAATGCAAACATCTCCCCCTCTTATTATGTCAAACTCATATTCTAGAAAATAGGAACCAAAACTTTCAGTTTTAGCCCCTTCACATTCTATGAAATATTCTCTAGAAAAGGAATCCTTTGTGATCTCAATGCATCTCAACCAATCAATATAGTTTCACCTGTCATGGTCAATGGTTAGGTGAAATCAATACATAGTTTCCTTTGGCACCTTCTCAAATTGCAACCTTTGTTGAGGGATAGTTATGAAAGGGGGTTTTCCATGGCCTTGGTTTTGTTTCCTTTGATTAATGTCTTGATATGAGGATTACTAAGTAGTGCCAGCCCTATTTTTTTGTCTTTTCAACATGGCCATATTGTTCATCAATCTCTACATGAAGGGGTTAGTAGGAGAAGAAGTAAAGGCAGGCCCAGAGGATTGTCCTTCTCTTTCCCATTTTGTAGCTATGATCAAGGCATCTTCTAATTGGATAAATTTTCTTTGACTAGTGACCAAATCAGTTACTACATCTTTCAATAGATGAAAACTTAAATTAGATGGGATGACATTTGCAAAGAAAATCTTTTGATTCTCACCATTTTGTCTAGAGGCAATGGGGATTCTTTATAACAATCTACTAAATTGGGCCACAAATTCTCTCATGGGCTCATACATTTCTTTCTTCAATTGACTCACTCAAAGTAGCAAAGAACATTCATTGTTAGGATTTTTGAACCTAGTCTTGAAAGTTATTTTCATGTTATCCCAATTGGAAATGGAATGTTGAGTCAGATAATTGAACCAATCAACTACTGCATTGGTGAGAATCTAAAAAAAAAGCCTCACGTCTATCTCTAGAGTGGGAATACTTATGATGCAACATGTTGTGTGGAAGGAACTTAGGTGATCATCTGTAGAGACTTTGTTGTCACCACCGAACTTGGGAAAAGTCTTAATTGCACCTTCGGGCAGTACAACAAAGTTTACTGCAAGGTTCAAGGGTCCTATTTTTTTTGCAGGGGTTGACTTACATCCATGTTTGGTAGTCTAAAGCTCAATGGCTAAATATTAATATGATAAGGGATTAGGGTTCCTGGTGGGAGGAGAGATTGCACCAGAGGTGAGATAGAGAGTAAATAGGAGGGGAACTAGGCCCGCTACAAGATTTAGTCCTTTTCTTAACTAGGGTATTAAAACTAGGAAGAAAACTTAAGGTTTTCAAAGTCTCAAATTTTTTGTCAAGAATTCCTTTATCCCTCTCTCCCCTAGCATATATTTTCTTAGCTAGACTTGGTTTCTTTCTCACAATTTAGGGTCTCATAAGGGATTGAACAAGTCTATCCACCATTTCTGCTTCTTCAATCTTTGGCACACCTCTTAGAAGTTTAGCACATTCCTCTTCTTGTTCTAGAATGTTTAGGACTTACTAAAACTATTGGTTGTTCTAGTGCAATCTATAGGAAACTAAAACTAAGTCTAAAATTATGTCTTCTTGTGTACCTTCAAAACCTAAATCAAGCTGCAAGATAGGGAAAACATGATTATGCAGTAGGACCATTGTAGTTCATTACAGTGCTTTAAAGGGCTTTGTCATCTTTTTTGAGGGACTACCCAGTAGAGTCACCAAACATATGTTTGTGAACAAATTGTCTTTCCTTATGAAATTCAATAATTCAATGTATGCCCTAGGTAGAATATCATGAGTCTCACAACAATTGCGTAAACATTATGTTCATCATTTCCCTCTAAATTTTTATAGTTACAACTCCCTTTCTAATTTATTACCAATGAATTTAAATTAACTAAAGAATAAACATAAATGTACACTTTTTTTGAAAAGTGCTTTAGGATCTCTCATGTAGTCTTAGGTATGAAGGTAGAGTTCATAAGATTTGGAAATTAAAGATGAATTCAAAGTGCACAATCTTCCTATAACATAACAAGATTTAAGAAACAATTTAAATTCTACAACAACATAAAATTGGCTACTACTAAGGAAGAGGCAAGTACAACAATCACAAGGAATAGTAATAGATTTTATCCATGTTCAATCATAACAATTCTTAAAGTAATTGTAAATGATTGAGTTCAAATTCTAAGTTTTAAAACATGAAAAATACCTATATATATATGAGTAAACTTCTCAAGCACAAAGTCTTACAGAAATAATAGTTGCATATATAACCACCTTTTGTTTATTACTATCTCAAAAAAAGCTTCAAAAAGGAAACTATTTACTACAGATGTTTTTCTATCGTACTAAAATCTAACCCTTTCCTAGATTAATGCTCCAACATTTATAGTTTCTCAAAAACCTCAAAAGGCCCCCATCAAAACCCATCCTTTTAGTTCCAAATACTTACAGATAGTTAAATTTTTTTTAGAAAAATAAAAACTTAAAGGTAACTATCCATAACTTAACTTATTCACTAGGCTTCTCCTAGTTTGCCATGGTTTGTTTGACCAACTTCCAGCTCCTAAAGGCTCTTGTAAACTCCTGGACTATGTGAGAATGGGGGTTCTTCAGAGTGAGAAACTTTGATCTACATACATCCTTCTACAACCTTAGTTCCTTTATCCTCCAACTCTACCTATGCATGAGCTCTTTGTTTACGTACAACATTTATTCGATGTTAGCTATTGTGGTGAAATCTTCAGAGGAGGGGCTATCATTGTCTCTAATCCTGGATATAGTGTCATTGAAGCTTTTAGTCAAGGTATCAGATTCCATGCTTCCATCATCAAATTGCAAGATACTTGTGGTGTTTATGATCTATATATCTTTCAATATCTCCTTGTGCATCCCAGAGATTCAAGTTCAACCGCTCACATTTCTTCTATGGCTACCCTATAGATAGATTCCTTCCAATTTATGTATTTTTAAAAGGTAAATAGCATGCAAGAATCCATGGATTTCATAGGGTTTTCATGTAGGAACCTCAATACACCATATTTCTCCACTTCATGTACCTAAAACATGACTACTTGGCACTGACTCTAATCTACCTCCCATACTAGAATAAGCGTTTGAAATTCTCCTAAAAACACTTGTCCTTTTGCATATGTAGTGGTGAAGTCTAGGATAAATTTTCTTCCTTCTTACACAATGGACTCCACCCATTTATTCATTGCTTCTGAAAGTGAGCTTCCTCTTTGCATTTTCTTGACTAGTTGTTGGTTTTCTGATGAGTTAGGATCAAAATATTGTAAAGTTTGTATCAATGAAAGGTCACAAACATTCATCAAGGAATCTATGTATTCAACCATGATGATTGGAAGCTTCTTCGGTTCTCTTTCTTCTTTGTTGTCTTTTTTAGATTGAGTAAACATATGATCCATGGAAAACTTGAAAAAGTTATTCCCCATGTCTCTAGTGATTATGATGTAGTGCAAGGTAGGAGAATCCCCAAAGGAGATTTCCTAATGCCTAGAAATATAACTACGTATAGGAAACAAAACTAAATTAAGAAGAAAGAATACCAAATCTAATACCAAATTACAATTATTTTTTCATAAAATATAACCAATTACATGCAATATGCCTGGCTATAAGGACTCCTAGGTTAGGGCCAAATATAAACAACAATTACAAAACCAATTCTACAAGATCCAACTCAAACACTAATCCTAGCTAGTCCAAATCCGTAACATAGCAACAATCTAGAAGAAACCACCAAGGAAATCTAAACTTGTGCTTGCAAGCCCACCAAGAAATCTCCTTATTTTTACTAATACATTTGGCATCGATTTGCGATGGCTATGTGTCGTAATTACGATAGAAATGTGTCGCCACTATGATAGTAATAGACGTTGTTGTTTTTTAGTCACAAATTATGACGTGTATCCTCTAATGTCACAATTATGATGCAAATTCATCGCAATGAAACCACTTTACTATGACATCAATACTGTCATAATTCTAGTGGTTGATGTTGCAATTATGATGAAAACCCCAAAAATTGTGATGGCAGTTGATCGCAAGATTCAAACATCAACACCGTCACAATTCTTTTGGTTGATGTTGCAATTGCAATTTCTGCTAGTAGAATTGTGATGATAGTTGTCGTCATAGCTACAACAACCATGTCGCAATTCCTGTCATAGGTGTCACAATTGTGACGGACTCCCAAGAAATTGTGATGGTAGATAGCATCACCGCTACAGCAATGTCGTCGCAATTCTAGTGGTGGACGTCGCAATTGTGATGAATACAAAGTATAACAAAAAAAAATCATTGGTTATATTTAGTTGTCAATACCTGCCCAAATTGACCACCCCTATCAATCAGTTGCCAATATAGTAATATTTCCATATAGGTAAGGATTGCTAGGCTAGATTGAATTGAGAAAGAAGGCGCTATAAAAACATAACAAGAAGAGTTGGAGTGCAAGATTGATAACATAAGACAAAAAGTGGAGTTATTTGTATGAGGAGAAATTGACCTGAGATAAGTGTATGAGGAGACAATCTCAATTTGTTTACCTAGGAAGTTGAAGTGAAGATGCAAGGTCTTCAAACAAATGAAGATCATAACCTAAGTCTTGCTTACGTTCACCACCAACTGGCATTGGTCGCAAAATGAGGCCAATTCATCAATAAGCCTCTGGAGCCCCTCCCAAGAAGAGGCCAGAAGGACCACATCATCTACAAATAGGAGAATGGAGATTAGAACCCAATGCAAGTAGAAGCCATCCTTGGGGAGTGAAGCCTCACAGAGGGAGACCTCGAGCTCATCAATATAGATGCCCAATAACATGGGGGAGAGAGTAGTCCTACTTCACCTTGAAGGTGTTGTGAATCAGATTTAAAAATCCCTCAAGAGTCTTAAATCTACCAAACATTGTCTCGTAGAGTCTCATAATCACTATCACTAGTATATCTGGAGTACCAATGTCTCTGAGTCTCTGAAAGAGAGCCCCCTGAGGCTTTGAGTCAAAGCCCTTGCGAAAGTCTAACAAATAATAGTAGACTTTTACACTACAGTGTCAATCCTCCTCAATGGCTCGCAAGGTTAAAATGTGATCCATAGTCTAATAATCTGCATAGAATCTCGTATATCCTTTAGCATGGCACTATTGCTTGTCAAGTTCTTGAGTAAGAATAATGTTTAGAACTGTGGCATAAAGCTTGGAAAAGGTATCCCTGATCATGATGTTCCTATAGCTGTCGGGTTTCTATGCCAGCCCAAATTTGTGAATCAAGTAAATCATGTGCCTCGACCAAGAAGCATGGAAACCAATACACACCACCCTATTGAAGAGCACCAAGAGGATGGGGCACATAATTGGAATACCAATCTTTAAAAAAAATTCTTGAAAACTATCCTTGTTGGCAGCTCTGCTACATCTCATAACTCTGATGGCCTCACAAACTATAGATGGAGTGAAAAGATGGCAATGGGTGGGGAAGGTAAGATGAGTGGGTCAATGACCAAGGATATCATAGAGTGTAGAGGCATGGGAAACCAGGGAGTGCCAATCAAGGGTGAAAAGTAAGGGAGGATGTTGAAAGAACAAAGTGTACCAAAAGGATTTTGGGTTGTGGGAAAGCATGTCATAGATGGATATGCACTGTTAAGCCACAAATAATCACTTCTTGTGATGAATAAGGTGATGATATCAAGAGCCCATTTGATTGCACAAGGGGGAATGGGCAGCAAAAGATGCATGCAAGGAGCAATTGAAAGACTTACATGCAACGTTGAACCAAGTATTAGTAGGACATGATTTTTGACTAGCGCAGCCAAGGGGGGAGGACGTGCGGTGGGGTATAGAGAGGAGGGCAGACTCCCAAATACCATCAGCAACTAGATCAAATAAGAATGAGTTCTAGGAGGGATTAGTAAAGAAATTTGGGGGGATTAGTAGAAATAAAATTATACCACTTGTAAAGTTTAAACAAATCAACATAACAAGAAAAATAATTCTAAGTAGGACATGCTCTATTAAGATGCATCTAGTTTAGAAGCTTATTGATAGTGTAGGAATATGTACTATGTTTACCTTCTCCCTATAGGTTGAGAACTCCTTATAGAGGCCTAAGTAGTATTTCTAGTTCTTTGGACATGTTGGATTGTAGCTATGACACTCATATACACATCCTTAAATGGAGATAATTTTTCCTCAAAACAATCACTTGTTCTGAACACATCCATACATGATTCATCTATTGTTCTTGGTAAGGTTCTTCTTACTTGAGTTTCTTGCTTCACTTTCACCTCAAGTTTAATCCTCTGTGCTTCATTTTCTCCATCAAAAATTGGATATCACTAAAGCTTTTGATTTTCTCCATATTACTCAAGTTTCTTGCTTGAGCCTCTGATATGACTAATATATCCCAACTCAATCTACACAAAGGAAATAATAACTTGCAAAGAAAAATTGAACAAAATATAAATGGAAAAATTGATTCTCTTTTGGACAAAGTTATTCTTCTATAATAGGAGTACAAGGCTACAAAGGACATAGATATAGTTCATCAAAATAGTGGACTTTGAAACTCTAAAACAATGAAGAATAGCTCATCACTTTTACAACTCTAAAAAAATGAAGAATAACTGATCATTATGGTAATAAGACATCAACATCACAACTCATAATAGAGAGAGTACAATTAGGACTATCAGTGACAATATGCAAAAGATGTAGTGACCATGGAACCATCAACAAATAGTGGCAATGAACATCAAACTAAAATACATATGTAGTCATGTGCTATAGAAAATATAATCTAACCATCGACACTAACGACATAGTAGAGATAACGTCTAAAAATAATGGTCATGGAAAGCAAGTAGGCATGTTGTTTTAAAAAGGAAAAGGGGTACGAGTATGTTGTGATAAACCCAAACCAATGTTACTTGAGTCATAGTGATCAATCTAAATATAAGTTTGAGAAATATGTTAAGGAAATATTATAGCAGTAAGCTTATGAAATACAATGAAGTCATTGATGCATTAGTGATGATAGCACTAGGGCAGCATGCTATTGTAGTGGTAACATGCAGCTATAGGAGTTAATGCACTCATTGAGCAGTCTCAAATCGAAATGAGTCATCAAAAATAAAAGAAACATTAATTTAATGAATATTATTGATATCTCATGAAAGGAAACTATGTTGTATAAAGTGACATGACAGTACAATAAAGGTGTTAGAACTGATTAATAATACCATTGGCAATTGCAAGAGATTATTGTTTGATGAACTATGTAAGTGCACTGCCTTGAATGATAGCCAACCACATTTATAGTTAAGATTGATGGTGATCAACAAAGTCATATATTATGACAATGTCACAAAATATGCCACTAAAATAGAGATGGCATAAAACCCCAGGATTTACTCACTAAATTATTGTGCTAAGAATAAATAGCATTTACAAAAATGACTAACTCATTAACGTATCATGCTAAAAAATAATGAGCCTTTACAGTACACAAATAAAAAAATAGAAATCCCAAAGCATTTTTTGTAGATTTCTTCAAAATGGAGATGCATGATGGTTTACTAAGCAATAGCATACAAATCAATTATGTCTTGCGGTAGATAATGTCTTCCAGAAGACAATCAATGATAAGAATCAAGGAAGGTATTGTTATTAAAAAGTGTAGGGATAGAAGGTGTTGATCAAACATTCTGAGATTAAAATGACCTTGCCTTGTGTTCATGACTAATGGCTAACATCTACCCTCAATCTAGCTTGTGTTATCTAAGGCGTCAGGAAACTTGAAACAAAACAATTTTTAGGTCCTTCGCTGAAGCTTCATTTTGAAATTGGTGAACCTACATAGACAAATATAAAAAACAATTATAAGGTATCATGATGCCATCTCCTTATTACCAATAAGTTGTTTGAGTATGTTTTCCACCTATGAACTACTATTGTATATGAGAATCTTTCCTCATCTTTTGTAAGTTTTTTGATCTTATAATATAAAGGGAGTGGTCCCCAAGAATAAGAAACTAGTGATTAAAGAAAACACATAGTTATCAATAATGATAAGAGTCTATAAGTCTCAAATAAGTGAGTTAAAATCCAATTCACAATGATAAAAAATTATACTTGACATGAAAGAACATGTCTATAAAACTATTATTTAGTCATAAATTTATTAGAGATTCATAATATAGAATACCCAAAATGGATTCACTCCAAATGCATTCTTCACAAAGTTAATAAGATCAAAAGAGAAAATATTATCTCTTAATAATATAATATTTCCACTGACATTTAGTGTCTTCAAATTTCAAACTCAACATTTATCGTTTGTAGTGTCAGTTTATTTTCAACATGAATAAGACATTGAGACTAATATAAACTAAACTCAAGCATGAATCAAGTCCAAAGGGATTGTGATGACCTGGAACAAAATACTCTTCACCGTATTCTAGAAAATAGTGTTCTAAAACAATTTAGGGTACACCTCTCAGAGAAAGACCTAGATTCATATCTCTATTATTGAATTTAGGAGACCAATTAATAGTATTTAAAAACTTGATTAGCTATAAAAAGTTCTTGTTTGTTGGAGACACTTGAAAGATTTTCACCAGTCTCCCCATAACCTCCAATTGTGTAAATAAGACCATCCTACACTACATGAGAAAATTCATAGTATGCCACATTCATTTATGTTAGTTTGCTTCGTCTAGCATATGGTCCAGTACCAAGGGCTTATCAATCTAGCATTTCCTTATGCTAGACTGGAGTTAAAGCCTAAAGATATCTAAAATCCAATCATCTCACAACCTTAAAATTATCTCATCTAATTGAATTTAATGCCATAAAACATAACTATTTATCTAATTTTAGTTACATTCAATTCACCATAATACCCTGCAATAAGTAAATTCTACACATAGGCTGATATGCAGTGAAAAAGAGAAGTCGAAGGGGATAGAGAACTCCAATATTCAAGTCATTTACTACCCAATTAATTTGGATTATGTCCTACTTTAGATGATCATCACCTAATTCATTTAGTTTGTGCCTCTCCTAACAAGGCTTTTGTCACCTCATAAAGATAAATTGGATCAAGCTATCAAATCGATTATTGCTTCTTATATGTGAAACCTAGCTTTTCACTCAATCAGCCTACAAATGAGGAAAATAGCATGCACCAAGACAATTATATTACAAAAATAAGGAGGAATAAATTTTGCTAGAAGTCACTCTCTCCTCCTAAAACTCATCCAAGAATTGAACAAATGCCTCAAGTGTCAAATAGCCAACCGATTGGGGGAAACTAAAGCTTTCAAGGTGAAACCGATCATGTTCATTGAAAAACATTTTAGCACTTCACAAATAGTAAGGACACAATTTCTACTCAATATAAATATCATAGAAAATACTATCATATGCTTACTAGGTTTTATGAGCAATAGAAAATCCTCATTTCTACTAAGCATGCCCGAGTGATCGATGTAGGAGCACCTCTATGAGGGCCCTTCCCTTCTTTGTTTTGGTGTGTGTTGTGAATTTCAATAGCAATAACAGTCCTCCTTGTGATGATTTACTCAAGTTTTGGTTGTGACTAGGCTAGGTGATAGTCCTAGAGATCTGGTAAACTTTATGAATGTGCTTTTCCCTTTAACTCAAGCAAAATGTCTATTTGAGGATTCTGGGCTTATTTTTAAAAATAAGAATAGGATTTAGTGATTAGTGGGGTTGTAAAGAAAATAAGAGATTTATAGGACCTAGAAATAATACATTAGGATGAATGATCAAATATTACTCAAGCAACTTAATGTTGATCAAAAAGGTGCTGGCAATTTTTGCCTTGTAATGAAAAAATGGCCAAAGAGTCTTGTCACACCCTAAGACCCTAATACTCACTCCTAACCATCCTATTTAATGCTTTGAAAACCCTAATGTATAGGTAATTTTTGTTTGTTAGAGGTTTGGAAGTTATGTTGTAGCAGATTGGTTTTTCTGAGAAGTGCAGCAGTCACTATTATGACTGTGATTTTGTGATTTTGTGAATATAAAAGTGTTTTGTTGAACCTTTGAAGTTTTTTTTTTTTTTTAGTGTTTATTTTTTGTATGTGGAATTTATTTTAGTGTTTATTTTTTGTATGTGGAATTTATTTTAGTTTTCTTTTACATTTGGTGTGTCATATTTTGTATATACAACTTTTTGTATTAGTATTAAGCCAATTTTGGAAAGTTTTGTGGAAAATGGGGCTGTAACTTTCTTATTCACCATGGATTTTCCATGGGAATGTGGATATTGAAGGTACAAACCCCAATGTATATTTTTACCAATGTAGGGCCCTTGAAGAGATAGGAAAATAGTTGCTTAACAAAGCCCTAGGCGAGTGTGACTATACCCGACTAGGTTGTAGTAGTAGCAAAAAATGTACTACAACAAGTGATTGGTAAAAATTCATGACCTGCCCTTTTGAGGGAGTATAAAGGGATATGATAAAATCCAAAATACTAAAGAAGGAGGCTTGATAAGAGATGGAAGGCTAAGAAAAAGCCCAAGAGTTTGGAGAGTTAACAAAACCCTAAAAACCCTCACTTTTGGCCAAGTATGTTGTACTGCCTTTTGGGTACCTGAGACCCCAAAAATCTTTTAGATGGGATCAATATAACAAAGTTTTATTTTTGTTAGAGGTACTGAATCTTTGAGTAAAAGGTAAAACTCCCTACAAATCCAATGGAGGGCTAATTAGGCCTTTTCTAATAGCCTAGTTTCCAAAGAAACTATCAAATCGGGTGAATGGGATGAGCAAGTGTAAAAAATGTTTCAAAAACATCTTCAATTCTATTAGATCTCCCTCTTGAAGTGTGTAATAGCATAGGGAGTAGAAAGACCATTTTAACCTATATGAGGTCTTAGTTGTTAGAATGCAAAGCAAGAAGGTTAATGAAGGAGAGTGTGAAACTTGGTGGGAAGGTTAGGCAGGTTAGGGGAAGTCCTTAGCAGGATAAGGAAGCCTATTACATTTTGTTTTACTATTTATTACTATGCTCAAGAAGAAAGGAGATTGTAATGTCTTCTATAATTGTAATTCATATGGTTAAAAGACTCATATTTGTCTTCCCTCTACTCTTCCTCCCACAAATCATTTATTCAATACAATAGAAGTATTTTAAACAATAAAAAAGACTAACACATAGTAACCTAATCTAAACAATTATTTCATACTAATTTAACATTTTATACACCTTAGAAGTTTGGAAATATTTATATTATCTGTTATTACATATTGAGATGTTATAATTGATTTATATATAGAATAAATGTTTAGGCTGTGTCAAAACCTTCAAGGGATGGATAAGCAAGACAACACATATTTCATCATGCCCCCAAATACAATGACTCTCACACGACCTTTCTATCTCTTGAGTTAATTCTTTCCGATGTGCTTGAGCATACATAGAACAAACCTGCATCCTTTATAAGTTTAGGCCAATCTTGTGAAGCAACAACCTGAGAGTTCAAGAATCACGAGAAAAATTAAACATGGAAAAAAATCCAATACTATCATCATTATAATCTAATAGAAATAGAAAATTGTTCATGTCCAAAACTATCAAGAAATTCCTAAATGCAACACCTTTTCCTATAGAATAATTCATCTACTCTAATTTTAAAAACTTATAGAAATTATATTTCAAAAGTTTGTTAGGAAAAATATGTAGATAGATATGACATTATTCTCATGCTCAAATTACACACCCAATGATAACATAACATATATTAATTCAATGAAACTAATTTTAAGAAGGGTTTAGTAATCTAGATGCCTATTTCACATGTGAGCAGTGGTATTCTGCAACAATCATGAGATAATGTAGTTCAGATTTTGGTGAGAATGTTGAAATGTGATAAATAAACTTAAAGTTTCATCTAGAGTTACTTGTTAGTGAATGTACATGTAAGTTCATAAGGATCATTGTGATGAAACTAAGTTACAATCATGATTCCAAGAACAACCTATCAAATAATAAACAAGTCAGAATATGAATTTTATTAAATTTTAAAAGTTTAGAGATTAGAGATTGGATCTATGAAATTTAGTTTTACATGTTTAGGGATTAGATATGTGACTGGAGATGTCATTTTTATGCACCCACAAACTAAGGCAAATAATGGACATACGGGTTAAGAATCCAAGATTCCAAACAAATATTGGTGATGGGACATAGAATGTCATGAACTGATTTGTGTCATATTTAAACTAATTATTCATTTGTAATAATTCAATACTAATATGTTGAAGTTCAACAGTTTAAGCTTCTCTACTAAAATTTTTTTTAACAGAAGGTTTCAAAATCTCATGAACCCCTTTTTTAGCTATCATTGAACAAGTTTTGTAATCAGTGTGCCTTAAAAAAAGTGTTCCTAATCTTGCACCAAAGAATAACAATAAATAGCTTTGTTTCAGTTTGGTTTGTTAGTGAAATGGTAGACGAGAAGCTTGTATGTCCAAATTGATGTTGATTTTATGAAAGTTAGGTTGAACTAAATTCAAGTGAATGTCTATTTAAAAGCTACTTTCACAAAATAGTAACCATAGGCTCTAGCTATCATTTGAAAGATTTTTTATTGAAGTGTTGTCAATATTAAATTTTAATGGAGCCAAGAATCAGTTTGAGAAAGATTGAAACAACAAAAAATTAGTATCACATGCACTTAAGTGCCAAGCTATTGCACCTCATTTGACATGAGTATTCCTCCTCTAGGTAAAACTAACTACAAAATCCATTGTTATGGCTTTTTGAAGTTTCTAAAAGAAAACAAGTGAATTGCACACTAATGGAGGAGACACTTATCTATGGAAGAATCCAACAATCCATCATTCCTTAACCATTCCTCTATAATGATAATTTGTTTTTCTTTCCCACTATCTATTAAATTGGCCTTTCATAGCTTCTATGTCCTATGAAAAAAGGTATTTTTAGTTCTACACCAAACTTATTTTCAAAGTAGCTTTCAGAAAATTATAACTATTCTAGCCAACATTTGAAGGAAACTTAGAGGTAGGTATGAAATAGATTGAGTAAATCTATTAAGATAGACATAAGCCATTGTGGACTCCAGACTATCACATGGACTTAATTGATGCTCACTCAACAAGTTGAGGGAGGAAACCCTAAAATCTTTACCACACAAAAGCAGAGCTAAGGGGTTGGTTGTGCAAGTCAATCTTAGGAGATCCATTATTTTCTTCTAAAGTGAAGCTCTTGCCAGAAAATAGGGTTAGAAGCATAGTAGCCTATTTGAATGTATTATATCCGACATGTGTGGGTCTTAGTTTGGTGCTCCTAGTTACATTCTCCACTATAAAAGATGCTCGTGTCCTTCCACTTGAAAGGGGCCTTAGCAAGACATAGTGTTATAGGTCTAAACATAGGACAAAATAGAGAAATATTTAGTATCTTATTGAGCTTCACTTTGTTTTGAGAATAGTTTAATATTCTCTACTAAATAGGGCCAACCACATGAAGGTGGAAGCTCATTTGGCCCCACCCCCTCCCCCTAACATCACTTTACATTCCCCATTAATATCTTACATTCATTTATTCTTTCAACCATTAATAAAATGTAACATTCAATCAATATCACATGATAACATTCAATCAATATCACATGATAACATTCATTAACAGATTAGATTCATTAACATGCAACATTCATCAATATTCTACATTAACACATAATTCATGAACATTCATTAGCACATAATTAAATTCATTGAGACATAAAATTCAGTCATTATCAATTAAGGTATGTAGATGACAATCATTTCTTTTTTTTCTTTCTATTTCTTTTTTCTATGTAAGCTCTAAGAGGAGCATCAGTGTCATCATCAATTCCCACCTCATCAGTTGTTCTATTCTTTGTTCTTGATGATCTCAAATTCCTATGTTGTTGCAAAAGGGGGTCCTCTACAATAACAAATAAAAGAGTTAAATTAAAAATAATTTATTATAATTGTTACAAGTATTTAATTATTTTAAATAACATAACTGTGGTGCTCTTTACTTGATCTAACCACGTCATTTTGTCTAGACTCAACATCAACACACTCGTGAACATCGACTCCTCGATCCTCTACAGTCACTATACAAAATGTTACATTAATCCAAACACCAATTGCAATTAAATATAAAAAATTTAATAGCAAATGTATACTCCACCACTGGGATGCACATCATGTGAACCTTCAGCATCCACAGATTTTGTAGAAGGATTGTTAGGCTGCATTCCAATATCCTATGCATTTTTATCATTGCTTGCTTAAAATAGATATACACACTTTATATTGGAACTTAACATCAAATAGACTAATTGGTAAAGTATTCAATTTGAAATAAATTTCATTTAGCTTATTTACTTATGGCTTAGATGCATCATTATTAGAACCTTCCACACTGATTTTAGCTCATAGCCATTCAGCCACAGCTCTATAGCCTTGTTGGAAGCCAATTCTCTTATCCTCTTCTACGATGCATCTCTTGAACTCTGAGCCCTACATTTTTGCATGGTATGGTGAATTTTACTTGCATTTTTTCATCAACCAATGGAGGGTAGTTAAAAATATCAAAAGGAAATTGTAAATAGTTAGTAGGGTTTCCAACCCTTGTTACACCTTATTTTGGTGATGTTGGAGTTTTTCTAAACTATCTTTGGTGTTTGGGAGTCCTAGAGGATCCAATTGCACTCTTGGTTGGGTCTTTAGAATAAAGGTCAAGACTTGCAATCTGCCCTATGACTGGTAACAACAAGTTTTCCTTAGACCTGATTTTTTTTGGGTTGTGTTGATGTTTGTTTTGGTTTCCATTTATGTTAGAGGGTTGGAGTTATCCAAAACACTTGGTGTCAATATTGGGTGTATGAGGCCTTGAATGGTACAAGGGAGAAGTAACTAGTATGCAACCTTATGTGATGAGTTGGGTCCATGAATTAAAGCAGTAGTTTTAACAGTAGATTAGTTCCTTGTTTGAAGGTGAATCAAGCCTTGAATGTTCTTGTGGAGAACAAAGGATTGGGGTGATAACTTGGATTGCTTAGTTGTTCCAAGGTGCTAGGAGTTTGTTGGTGCTTCCAAAGCATGTTACTTTGCATCATATATTGGTGTGGAGGAACACTGAGATCCAAGTTGAGGATCAGGAGCATAGACAAGCTAGTCTATCCTAGCATTTCCCATCACATTATATAAAAAATTGGATACAATTTTTCATTTACTAATACTTACAACTCTTGCTTGAAGTTGCAAAAAA
Organism: Cupressus sempervirens; assembly: GCA_028749045.1. Classification (NCBI taxonomy): domain Eukaryota; kingdom Viridiplantae; phylum Streptophyta; class Pinopsida; order Cupressales; family Cupressaceae; genus Cupressus; species Cupressus sempervirens. The sequence goes on along the minus strand of CM053788.1, from coordinate 706,951,419 downwards.
CTACCAGAGCTGAGCTTGTGTGTCCCATGCTTTTCTAGTCTTGCCTTTGTTTCCTTTGATGAGTCAGGAAATCTATGAAAAGTTTGAAATATGTTAGATAGTATAAATATAGAGGTTAATTAGTACATAATTAGATTCTCAATAGTATCACATACCTTGTTGTACTCTCCACTAGTGTAATATTATTTTTCTTGTTAGCTTTATACTTTCCATTCAAAATTAGAGCCTGCCACTCAGCCTCAAGAACATAGGGCGGACGCTTGTACCTGGGGTTATCCCATAAATTTTTTTTGTACTGGTCCCTAATATACTTCAAACATAAACCAGCTTTTTCAAGGAGCTTGTTTTTCTCGAATGCACAAGGTCCAAAGAGTTGGGTCATGCTCTATATAAGATCATCCTTCAATGGTTTGTCTTTGGTTATTTCACCTTTTAAGTAAAAAAAAAAACATGTTAGACTCATAAATGAAGTGAAGCTACCTTTAATATAGTTCAAGAAATGGATGAAAAGGAAAACTATTACAGTAATGATATGAAATCAAAATAGTGGTTTGGGGTTTTAGTTAGGATATGATGTTGCTCCAGGTATGCAGGGTGGGCTTGAATATTTGCAAACACTCATCACCAAGTTTTCTCCAAAAAACATCATTCCTACAAAATAATCATGGGATCATTAGTCGATGAAGAGTGATAAAAAACTAAATTACTATTATATAACTATAGAATAATAATAACTTTAAAGTACTTGGAACTTTGGCTACTTTTAATGGAATGCCTTCATCATTGCTGACAATCAATATGACATCCTTCACTGTTCCTGTACTAGGAACATAGGAACAACCAGGAAATGATGCTACAACTCCTATTGCAAAAATTTTCATAAGTCTTTGTCATGAAGTATAAAAGAAAAAATGATAATTGATGTTAAAAAGTTGTAAAAAAAAAGCTGTTTGTTACTGTCATAAGAGAGAAAAAGAGGGATTTGTGTACTAGTAGATGGTGCAATGCTTGATGCCTATAAACTGCGTGTTGTCAACTCAGTAGTCAGAAAGAGATTTGTGGTTTTTCTAGAGGGAGGCAGCGTTTTCATAGGATTCAATTGATGTGAAGTTGAATAATAAAATTCTTAGAGCATGCATAAATATAGAATGCGTGGACTAGCATGGACAAGATTGTTAGAGCATTAAAGGAAAGGATTGTTCGAGCATGTCTTGTCAATGATTATGATATTCCTATATATATTCAATGGAAAACACAAGTGTGGAATGGAACATGCAATCTACTTGAACCACCTGTAGTACCCTCATCATGGGAATAGGGCTCAAAATCATGCAAAAAACTTTGTAAAGACAATGCATCGATATTTTAATTAATGCCATAAAAGAGCATAACATAAAAACCATTATTGAAATCTTGTTATAATTAAAAATTTCATTAATACTTACTTTTAAGGTTTCAGAGGTGTGCAATAATTCAGATCCCCTATCTCTTATTTCTTGAGTAGTAGGCTTCATGGTTGCCAAATGTATAATTTCTCTGCCAATTTTCTTTAGCAACTTTTTAATCAAATCGATCGACTCATCGGTCTCTGCTAAATCAATATAGAAAGGGTCATCCTCAGGGGGGGGCTACTGATCAGGGACTGTAGGTTCTTTTTCCTCCATCTGACCACTGGCCCTTTGTGACAACAATAGTATTAGTATTATCAAAATTACTCCAAAACAATGAAGAAAACAACATTAAAAAAATAACATTTTGTTGAAATATAGATGAAGTAACTGAGAGGGGAGGGATGAATCAGTTACCATAAAATTCAATTCCAATAATAAATCCCTTAGATGTCTTTCCTTACTACTGATACTCGGTAAACAGTGCAGGAATATTGTAACTAATTACTGATTATCTAGCATTCATTAATATTCTTGCAAAGATTAAAATGAATGAACACATGAGACACCAGATTTAATGTGGAAACCCAATATGGGAAAAACCACCAAGTAACTAGTCACCAATTTTTGCTCTTCTGAAGTGAGCCCTATTAGGAGCCAACCCTGTTAAAGGTTACAAAACACACTATTAGGTGCAACCTTGTTAGAGGATTTAATCACCCTATTAGGAGTAGCTTGGTTAGAGGTCTTGAGAACAATTCAATTGAACTGTCACCTTGTTAGAGGATTTACAAAATGGCTATTAAACCAACTCTGTTAAGAGATTCTAGATTCACTACTACAATGATTAGAAAGAAACAATGAAGTGACCTAAATGATATGGAACTTATCTTTTTCTAATTACAGATCTCTTTTTAGCTTTACTAAATCCATACTGATCGAATACAACTTTGCAGCTCCTCTAGGACATCTAATCCTTCATCAGAATTTGCTCAATATTCACTTATCTCATCCTTATCCATGTATTCACTCTCACTCCAATTCACAACTTGAGCATCTATATATATACCTTTTAGATTATCAAGTCGGCTTAAATATAGGTTACAATAACTAAAAAAAAAATCATTACATTAGTCGGCCATATGAAATAATTAAACTTAATATCAAAACAGTAAAATCCTTTGTTGGCCAACCCAGCTCGGTAACCACTGCTCCAGAATGGTTTTCTAGTGTCAACCAAATTAATCTTGGTAAATGCTACAAACCTTGGAAAAATCCTTTGGAGGCCGAGTGAGCTTGGTTAGCATTGACCTTCCTTTGCTAACCTTTGGAGCTCGGTAAAAGCTAACTCTCTGTCGCATTTCCTTTGATAACCGAGTGAGCTCGGTAGACACTATTTTTTCTTTGTTAACCATGGGAGCTTGGTACTCATTAACTTTCCTTTGTTAACCTTAGGAGCTTGGTAGACATTAACTTTCCTTTGTTAACCTTGGGAGCTCGATAGACATTAACTTTCGTTTGTTAACCTTGGGAGCTCGGTAGACAATAACTTTCCTTTGTTAACCTTGGGAGCTCGGTAGACATTAAATTTCCTTTTCTAACCTTGGGAGCTTAGTAGACATTAAATTTACTAGGTAATGTTCAGGAATGTTCGGTAGAAACTGTTAATTGCTTTGCTGATCATCTGAGCTCGGTAGACTCTGTCTGATGACTAATATGACATTTGTGTAACATCAAAGACAATACACAATTAACAATTGTATCCAACACATTTTTCTTCTATCTAGTTTGCACAATTACAATGAGTTTTACCTGCTCATGGGTAGATGAGCCGAGAACATCACTAGCATCCCCTCCAGGCAGTTGCCCCATATTGTGCCCCTATGTCAAAGATCAAGTATAAAAATGTTAGCCAAAAATTTATTAACTAAATGTTATGTTGGAGTCACTGATTAGAAGTTGGTTTAATAGTATGTATGACCCCACGATAGTAGCCTTGTTTGTATCTATGTAGTTTAAATTGTAATCAATAAGAAGCTCTTCCCCTACATGTATTGATTTTATCGCACAGATGAATACATGATTTCCCTCGCGCACCTCAAATATGCAATTGCATTGCTTTATAGTTGACCCAGGTCATGTACTATTTATAAAACCCATAATATTCCCTATTTCTTTTGGCCTTCCATCAATGTATATAGCCATACTTTAATTTTGATTATTGTCTTGTTGTTGTATATAATTTTTTGAGAGGGCATACCTACACATACTTTTTTTATATTGAACAATATGCATCCAACTTTTGTAATCTTAACATGGTCCAACATACTCCATCAATTTAGAAAATTTTTTGTAAGACACCTTTATGCCATCCATAGAAAATAGGCCCAAAACATGTAATGATGATGGTGTTATGCGATATATCCTCTCGTTAACACAAAAATCAGTGTTTATTGGAGGAAGTTCTTTGGGTACCCAATGTTTCTATAGATGTTGGTACCTCAAGGGCACCTCGATGTCGCCTTCTATCTCATCATCATAAGAACATGACCCCCCTTGAGCAAGGAAGAATTTCATGCATTTATTTAATTTCCTTCTAGTCCTTTGACCTCTAGTTAATCTCCCTATTCTAGATAAACTGCATGTCTCACTTTCCTCTTCTATTCCTATATTTCCCTCACTTGAGGAAGACACTTCTAAAAAATACCTATTCACTGGTACCTAAAAATGGGAGAGATCTTAGAAGAAATCAATCTTACTATTGATAAGTGTATTAAATAGACTATCTATAAGGAGTATTGACTTATACCTGTCGATCAATCAGATTTTGTTGGATGCTCCTGAAAGGGGTTTAGTTTCTTGCAAATGTAATTCAATTATCATGAGCATAATCACACCATAATCATAATCATATCCATCATTAGCATCACATAAAAATTAAAAAAATTAAAAGGTACACAATAAAACACTTAAATTAGGCTCGCATTATAAGCCTACTAGGGAAGTAGGCCTAGTGAAGGACTAAAAGTGGGTTTTTGTATCAGCTGATGAGTTGAGGGCTTAGTCACCTTGGGGACATGCTATTTGAATTTTTTTGATGTGTGTGGAGGTGGAGAAAACACCTAGTTAAGGTAAAGTCAAGTTTGGTGCCTATTGAGGCATTGTGAGCATTTGATAGTTTGTTGATTAGATTGCTTGGATGAATCCATTGGATGGATTGAGGGATATTCATGGGATTATTCCAAAGATGTAGAACCTAAGGTGGCATAAGGATTTGGTGTGCACTCTGATAGGTTATGGAGTTTTCTTGGATCAAGGAGAGGGATCTTATGAAGATGCTTGGTTGGTGTTGTGAGAACACTATGGAAGTCCCTCTTGTTATGAATGATTGCAAGTCCACCTAGGGTCTCTGCATCACCTACAGAGGCAGAATTATTAACCAAAAAATTGGGTAAGAACTTATATCATGTTTTCCCTATGAATTTTATTCTAGGTACAACTCCCTTTTATAGATATTTAATGAATTCCCTTTTCTAAACTAAACACTTACAAAAGCTTTTGACCTGAAAGAAAATAAGGCTCAATACATTCACGCCACATCAATATGTGTTTTAAATAGTTTTATTTAATTAATTTAGATTAATAGTTAATTAAGATTAGCAGTATTCTATTTGTAGTTGAAACTTGTAGCTTTTAAATAGACAATGAATAAACTATGTAACCATATATATAAGAAAAATATATTTCTATCAAGAAATGAATATTAAATAGATTAAGGATTGATGGCATACCTCTAAATTCCATCATCATCATCGTTGTCGTCATCATCATCATCATCATCATCATCATCATCATCCTTGTCATCATCATTGTCATCATCGTCGTCATTGTCATCATTGTCATTTTCGTCATCATCATCAACATCATCATCATCAACATCAAGAATATCTTCATCATCATCATTAGTATCAGCATTATCATCATCATCATCTTCTTCTTCTACATGAAAATTTGTGTCAGGAATATCATCCAATAACCGTCGATCATCATTATATTCCCTCTTCTTTGCAGGAACCCATGGACAAGAATCCATGTGTATTTGATCAAACAAAACCATGAAAAGTTGTCTCAGATTGCATAAAATAGAGATATGATGAATCAGTCATGATTTAGCTCACATAGGGAATTTATTGAAAAAAATGCCAAATACACATTACAACTATGGATGATTGGTGGGGTCTCTTTTTTGCTGGTGATATTTTGGTTATGGGAGCCAAGTTTAGTCCCATTTTGAAGGGTTGGGGATCCTTTAAAAAAATTGTATTCTTTTGGAGATCCTCTAAAAATCACATTATGGTTGTGGGATCCAAAATAAATCCCATGGAGGTTTGGGGAGTCTTCTTAAACCCTAGAGTTTTAGATCACTTTCTAATGATCATTTCTATGAGGTATGTGATTTTTAAAAGACTTGGGAATCCTATCAAAATAATTGTACAATCCAATTCAAAATTTGGGAGCATTCCAAAACCCCAAAGTTTTAGTTTGATTTTTGATGATTGATCTTCTAAGGTTGTGGGTGATGATGTTTTTGAGAGCCATGTTAAAACCCATAGTAGTGGCTATGGGAGACAAGTCAAAACCCAATTATGAGGTTCACAAAGCCTTTCTCAACCCCATGGGTTTCCTTGATAGATAGAATCATTATGTTATGTGTGGCTTTAACCTTGTGCTAACTTTTGGGCAAGTGGATATTTGTTTAACTTTATTTTAGTTGTCAATTGTTTCCTTGTTTTGGGTTGTTGTCTTGTAATAATTTTTCTATTGTAGCTATTTATTTAAGTGGGGTACCACATCCCCTTAAACATTTTATTGTAAAGGGTTTTGGATCCCCTTCAAAGACTAGTGTTTCCCTAATAAAAAAAATTCCTTAATGTTCCAACTCATCCACTTGAGTTATCCTACATTTGAGATTCAAACATAATCAACTAATTACCATGGAGACTTGGTTCTAATGACTACATATCCATCATGTATTGATTGGAATCTATAGACAAACTTTCAAAGTGTGGAAATCCTTATTTTTGTAAGGATCAATAATTACTTTAGTGTAGACTAGGCTTTTATTTGTGAAGAGTAGATTCAGTCCATGATTATTATTTATGTAGAAAATAATTATTCTTAAATATTTTCTATCCTCTATTAGTAAAATCAATATCATTGTTATAGATAGCTTGATTAAAATAATGTAAAGGGTTGGGAAATGTAAATTTATTATTCAAACTCATGCTCTCTTTTTATTTTATTTTTTGGTTGGTAATGGTATATATGTATATTAAACATTAAAAAAGAAGTACAAATTAGGGATACCAAGATAGTCCCATCATCTGATAAGTAAGATCCCCATAGTGACAACCACCTATCCTTGAAGATTCTACCCTTTACATGTCGTAAGGAAAATAGATCACCGAGTGATCAAAATAGGGCAACCATGGCATAGAAAAGATAAAGAAAGAGACAAGTGCCCCAAACATCATTACATGAACTAATTCTTTATCTCATCCTTGGTGAAGTTGATGATGACATGGTCATCAATGAGGAATTTCCCAAGATGGAATGAGAGAGATGTACATGTCCACACTAGAAAATGGGTTAGTTAGTGGACCCCCACTCACACTATCAAAAGCCCTACCAGATTGAATCAAACCATGCTCCACACCCTACTAAAAACTGAACATCACAACATAACAACTTGCAATAGCTTCCATTACCACCTTTCTCTACTTACTATGTCAAGATAGGATTTGGCAATGAATCAAGAGGTGATCATCAACATCCACCAAAGTATTAGACTTCATTGGTGTCCTTTTTTGTTGTTGAACCACTTTACTTTCAAGAAAATCGCTATCTAGGCTTAAAGTTTGCAAGAAGAGGAGCTTTCGTATTATGATGAAGACTTGGTCTGTGTGAAATGAGATTCCAAAACATGGGATTTAAATCCTTTAGAAGGATTGAGAAGGCCACATAATTGCAAGACCCATTTCAATCAATTAAGTATGGCATGGGAAGCAATAATTAACACATTTTCAATCACCCAACCTCTATTTTATTAAAAGTAGTATGAATCTAGAATTAAAATATGGGATGAGAAGATAACATACACTTTAATGATTTCTCTCATGCCACAAAGGTAGAAACTTCAAAATTCAAATGTAGATATTTTAGGCTAATGTTTAACCACAACCTATGTACTTTAACACTAATACATTAGGGGTGAATTTGCGACGTCAATTTGCGATGGCAGGTAGATGTAATGTGTATTTGGCATTTTTTTCATTTTTTTTCTATAACTGGGTTGGGAATGTCTATTTTGAGCTACTTGGATGACATAGAGAATGTTAAATTTCTTGTGTATAACTATTATACTTGACGTAATGGTCCCCAAGTGGTGGTTTTGGTTTTCCATAATGGTAGATGGCCACTAACCTAAACTATGATTACTTAGGGTTTATCTTCTATAATATAATTTTTTTCTCACTTTAAATAAAACAATCTCATTATCAAGAAAAGAAGAAAAAAGTCATTTCAAAATTCAAATAAGGAATCTAATACTAAATGTTATAATATTATCACAAATGAAAACAACCATAGATATCACCATACAACCAATACCTTAACAAATAATAACATAAATATCCTAGAATTTGTTAAAACACAAGAAGCTAATCTAGATGTGTGCAAATTCCTCTAAAAAGAAAAACTTAGTGAAACCATGGAAAGTGAGGTACCTCAAGATTTTGCACATGTTGTGATGTGCTATCGATGATGCCAATGAGAAATAATGGATAGCATGCACAAAGAAAATATCAGGAAACTATAATAAAACAGAACATTTTCAAAATGAAACAAGCTAAAACCATTCTCCCTAGCTTCACAAAAGTCTATAACAGGAGAGAAGTCAACTATGATTGGTTGTCCTGAGAGTCATGCAAGAAATAGAAAAATTAATTACCAATACAAAAGCCTTCTAATTCATCTCATTTATATACTCAAATAGGAACATAATCATAGTCCATTACCAAATGCCCTAGTTTCACCATAGACCGCAGAGTTGATGGATTCTAAAAATACAAATTACCCAAATGACCAAGGATTGAGGGGGATCTGAGACAAGAGAAATAGAGAATACATCTATTCCTTCATCAATGCCTACCTCAAATGCTGCAAGAATATCTGCAATAGTGCAACCCTCACTCCAACAAAATTTGCAGGCTACAAATCTCGCATGAGGAGCTCCTCCCTTTGCAACCCCTTCAACATATCCATACAAACTTGCATGTTTCACAAAATTCCCAGATGACATGGATAGAGTGTGAGATCTATGCCCTTCTATGTCTCTTGGTGTAGCAAGATCTCCATTTTTGAAATACCCATCTTTAGGCTCATGTCCCACGTAGAAGTATCTAGCACCAATTAATTTCCTAGTCCACAATAATATTTATCAAAACACATGTGCCGCAAAAATAGAAGCAACAATGACAAAACATTTCTGTGAAAGGGCATTTTTAAAATGTAGATAAGTAAAAATTTCAAGCACATTAATGGTGAATTTTTGAAATGTCAGTGTTGATGCAGATACCTATTGCAGTTAGCTGCAGTGAAGTTCATGACACTTTGACAGAGACCCTTTCATCGGGATGGGATAGGGCCAAGCCCTTCATCATGGAAGCTTGCAGATTCTGGCTAGACACTTGATAGAGACAATAATACAGATAATACCCCGGCCTTGGCAGATCTGGTTCACAATTTTTCTTCAGCTACTCTTAAACATTATGTATATAAGCTTAAACATTATGACCAATGCACCTTTTTTTTTTTCTCCTTATAACCTGACAATTTTGCAATCATGACGTTATAAAAAATTAACATCGCAATTGCGATGTTGTTGGGTTATAATTGAAAAAAAATGCCAAATACACATTACATCTGCCCGTCGTCTCAAATTGGCATTGCAAATCCATCCCTAATTTATTAATGTTTCTAGATGCAACCCTAGCTCTGCTCCAACTATATCCAAGATACAAGTGTAAAAAACCTTACATTTGGTGGTTTGTCCATACATTCATAACTTCATCACAATGCTGCTATAAACTACCTCACATTCAGTGCTTTGTCACAGACTTAGGAAAGTTCACCCTTCAGCTACTCCCACACTCACTCCTCTAAATGAATGTATGATCCATCCATGAATTAATGACTAAAATAATCCACAAGACCCCCTACTTATACCCAACTAATCCACAAGTTGGCCACAACACAAATTAAATACCCATACATAAATGAAATTCCAAAAGTCGGCCTCCAACAACAATTAAATATCCAAAAATCAATACACAAGTAGAATCATAATATCTCCTAGCTCTAATTGAATTAGAACTCATGATTCAAACTAAAGGTAAAAATTTAGGTCCTCTAAAACTCCATAAATTTTCAAAGGCTGATTCCTTATGAATATCTATGCATCCATCCTAAAAGTCATGTACAACAACTTGTCATGCAAATTGCCATAAATTGATACTCTAGGAGAATTGTCATATCTCCGAACTTATAATGAATTAACTTATTCCTTGGATCATAGATAGTAATCTAGGCCCTCTTAAATCCATGAAGTTCATAGCCTCTCATTCATTAAAGATAAGTATTTATATGGCTTGCAATAGGCACCGAGAAATCAAAAAAACATAGTTCCATTAGCAAGGTAAAAATGACTCAAACTTCAACTTAGTCCATCCAATATCTATGAAATCATGAGGAAAGGTTACACAATATTTCTCCAACACATCCCTAAAAATGAAAAGCATAACTACACCAAAATCAAAGCTTGATGCTCCTACACCAAACTCTCTAGGTAAATAGAAAAGTATACCCCATACTTTGATGCCTAAAGAAAGATCTGTAGCCAACTTCATCTTTACCAAAGCCTTCCACTTCATCAAATTGAATAGAAAAAATTGGAAAATCAAGAATCTATTCTCCATCCACTAAAAAATTAGACTCAAAAACATATCGGCAACCCAATCAGCATGCTCACACCAAAGAACAAACTGAACATAATGCTTCATAAACAAACCCTCATCCACATCAACAACTAGTGAATCCACAACAACAATAAACTCCACATTAGAAGCAATATGAAGATATCCATCAGCACATGCTAAAATTACAACACCAACCATCTCATTCCTCACAAAATGATACTCTACAAAACCACCAAGAGCAACTAGATCATTCATGACCAAGTGCTTTGCAATTTCCATGTCAGATCCAACCACCTAATCAAGAAAATCTATGTCTATCCTAGCATCAACAAGGTTAGGAATATGTTCAGCAGAAACATCCAGCTTCTCTACAAGTTCTATAAATAGCTCCACAAACTAATCAACAAACACAAGCTCTTCCACCTCCACCTTACTATGCCATCTTCTCTCATGGACAAGTCTCTTAACTAGCCAAAGAACTCTATTCTAGGTTGGTCGACTCTAGCTCCACAAAAATCTACAAAATTCCTTAATCATCCTTTCCTTATCTCAATTGACCAAACTAGTTTCAAATTGAGCAATTGCCTCCTTATCTTGATCAGCCAAACTAGATTCAAACCTAGCAAACATCTCAGAAAACCTCCTCTCCACTATATCATGGAGATTCACAATCATCCTAGTGTCCAATCCTCTTGGATCCATCTCTCTAGATCTTCATAAGCCCTCTACAACAAATCCCTCCCATGCTCCTTGTGACAACCATGAATTTTTTGCAAGTTAAATTGCAACTTGTGCCTTGCATGAACAATTAGGAATGATATCACAAGTCTAGGACCATGGATCTACAATCCACAAACTCTCTACAATCAGTCTTCCATCTTCACATACATCAATCCATTTGCAAGCCCTCTATAATTTCAAGTTAGAACCACAATCTACCACCTCACAACCAAGAGATCTAGGATTCCAAAAAGAAAATCCACCACTAGATCAAAGATCAAATCAAATCTACTTCTCCAACCCAAGTCTTGGTGCAAACTACCACAACTTTTGTGATTTTTCTACACACTCAAGAACAACCTTCACTTTGATACCATATGATGTAACACAAGGCATGAGAATCTCTAAACAAGATGTCCTAGCCCCAACAATATAACCACATAGTGAAAACACAACTAAAGGAAGCAAGAATGCAAAATGTAATACCAAATTACTATAACTTGTTCATAAAATATAACTGATTGTATGCAATATGCCTAGCTATAAGGCCTTCAATATTATGGCCAAATACAAATAGTAAACACAAAATTATTTCTACAATATCTAACAATATCCAACTAAAACACTAATCCTAGCTAGTCCAAATCTGTAACATAACAACAATCTAGAAGAAACCACCAAGGAAATCTAAACTTGTGCTCACAAGCCCACCAAGCAATCTCCTTGTTTTCCAATGGAAGCTCTAGCTCTGATCCAAATTTATCCAAATCCAAGTGTAAAGTACCTCACATTCAATTCTCTATCCACATATTCACAACTTCATCACAATCATGTTGTAAACTGCCTCACATTTACTGCTCTATCCACAAACTTAGGAAAACTTTCCCTTCAACTGCTCCCACACTCACTCCTCTGAATGAATGTATGATCCATCCATGAATGAATGAATAAAAGATTCCAAAATATCTGCTACTTATACAAATCTAAGCCACTAGTTAGCCACAACACAAATTAAATACCCCTACATAAATCAAATGCCAAAAGTCAGCCTCCAACAATAATTAAATATCCAAAAATTGATACCCAGGTAAAACTATGATATATCCTAGCTTTGATTGAATTAGAATTAGTTCTTTGAAATAAAGGTAGAAATTTAGGTCCTATATAACTCCATAAATGTGAAAAGCTTTATTGTTTAAGAATATCTACACATCCATCCGGAAAGTCATCTGCAACAACATGTTGTCCAAACTTCCAAAAATTGATACTCTAGGAGAATTGCCATATCTCCAAACTTATAATTAATTAGGACTTGTGCCTTGGATCATACATATTAATCTAGGCCCTCTTCAATCTTTGAAGTACATAGCCTCTCATTCATTAATGATAATTGTTATCTGGCCTACAATAAGCACCTAGAAACCAAAAAAACACAATTCTAGTAATAAGGTAAAAATGGCTCAAACTTCAACTCAATCCAACTAATCTCTATGAAATCATGTAGAAATGGTCCCCAATGTGTCTCCAACACATCCCTAATTATGAAAACAATAACTCAACCAAAATCTAAGCTTTATGCTCTTGTATCAAATGACTCCCAATTCCATGGTAGTAATCTTGAAGTCCTCAACATCAACTTCCCTTCAGCTTTACTTCTTCTTGTAAGTGACCACTATTTGATGAAGGACAGCTCTAATACCACTGATAAAGGTACGCTCTAATACCACTGACAAAGGGCCACACCACCCTTACCAACTCATGACAAAGAATGCAACAAGATCTATCAAGATCCAACCCAAACCCAAGCTAGCTTAGATTCACACTCTGGTAGAAACCTTTGAGATCTCAACTTGTGCTCACAAGCCACCAAGCAACCTCCTTGTTTCTAAACTGTAGTCACTAGCTCTTCTCACAAACTCTATCCAAGATCCAAGTGTAAACTGCCTCACATTTGGCGCTCTGTCTACACACTCACAACTCCATCACAATCCTACTGTAAACTGCCTCACATTCAGTGCTCTGTCCACAGACTCAGGAAAACTCACTCTTCACTTCCTCTTTCTCTTTCACACCTTGAAGCCTTCCAAGCTTTCCAAGCTTCACCTTCTTGAGCTTTTCCTTCTCAAGCTTCTACTCCTCGAGCTTCTCCTTGAGCTTCTACTCCTCAAGCTTCCCCTTGAGCTTCTACTCCTCAAGCTTCCCCTTGAGCTTCCACTTCTCAAGCTACTCCTTGAGCTTCTCCAAGATTGATTAGAAATGTTCATATGCCTTGCTTAAATAGGCACTTACCACCCAATACATGACTTATCCACAACCTTCTAGAATTCCTCCACAACCTTCTACAACTTCCATAACCTTCTACAATATCCACAACCTTTTACAACTTCCAAAACTTTCTACAATATTCATAACTTTCTAGAATTCTTCCCACACACCTCAATAAATGGAATGACAACCATTTATTTTTATTTTTTTTCTAGTATGCCACCTATGCACCTCAAAAATAGAAATCCCCTTTTCCTTTATTTTCTCCTTTTTCCCCTTTTTAATTTTTTATTATTTCTCCTCTAATTTTCATCACTTTGTCTCTCCAAAAAAAAAAAAAAAAAAAATTTTTTTTCAAATTGTTTTTTTCCCAATAATTTTTTCATGCAAGATGCTCCTGCATCAGACTCCCCCGATAGATAGAAAAGTGTGTCCCACACTTTGATGCCAAAAGAAAGATCTACCACCATCTTCATCTTCACCAAAGGTTTCCACCTCAATAGGGACAACAAAACCACCATGCAAATCCTCCACACCAACATCTCAACCATCCAATCAACAAGCTCATGCACAAGAACAAACTGAATGTAATGCTTCATTACCAAACTCCCATTCACATCAACAACTAGTGAATCCACACTAGCAACAACAAACCCTGCATCAGCAACAAAAAACTTCATATCAGCACCAACATGTAGATCTCCATCAATACATGCCAAACTCTCAACACCAATAACCTCATTGCTCACAACAAGATGCTCTGCAATACATAACTCACCTCCAACAACTGGATCATCCATGACCAAGTGTTCCACAATCTCCACGTCAGATTCAACAATTTGATCATGAAAACCAACCTCTATCCCAGTATCAACAACATTAGGAATATCTTTAGCAACAACCTCTAGTTCCTCTATAGGTTTTGCATCAGACTCCACAATCTGATCAGCAAAACCAACCTCTTCCACCTTGACCTTCTTAACTTGATCAGCCAATCTAGCATCCAATTGAGAAATCATCTTAGAAAAATTCCTCTCCACTATATCATGGATTTTTGCAATCATCTTAGGGTCCAATCCTCTTGGAGCCATCTCCCAAGATCTTCGTAAACCCTCTCCAACAAATCCTTCCTACGCTCCTTGTGACAACCTTGAATTGTTTGCAAGTCAAATTGTAACTTTCCACCTTGCACGAACAATTAGGAACCACATTAGAAGTCTAAGACAATGGATCTGCAATCCACCAGCTCTGATAAACTTTACCCAACCAAGGTCCTGGTACAAACTGCCTCACACTTTGGTGATCTACTTGTACACTCAAGATCTCCTACTCTAATAAAATTCACCCAACCAAGGTCCTGGTACAAACTGCCTCACACTTCGACGATCTGCTTGTATACTCAGGAACTCCTGCTCTGATAAACTTCACCCAACCAAGGTCCTGGTATAAACTGCCTGACACTTCGGCGATCTACTTGTACACTTAGGAACTCCTACTCTGATAAACTTTACCCAAACCAAGGTCCTGGTACAAGTTGCCTCACACTTTGGCAATCTACTTGTACACTCAGGAACTCCTACTCTAATAAACTTCACCCAACCAAGGTCCTAGTACAAACTACCTTACTTTTTGGTGATCTGCTTGTACACTCAAGATCTCTTGCTCTGATAAACTTTACCCAACCAAGGTCCTAGTACAAACTGCCTCACACTTTGGCGATCTGCTTGTACACTCAGGATCTCCTGCTCTGATACCACTTGATGAAGGTATGCTCTGATACCACTTGATGAAGGACAGCTCTAATACCACTAATGAAGGTATGCTCTGATACCACTAACAAAGGGCCACACCACCCTTACCAACTCATGACAAAGAATGCAACAAGATCTCTCAAGATCCAACCCAAACCCAAGCTAGCTCAAATTCACACTCTGGTAGAAACCTTTGAGATCTCAACTTGTGCTCACAAGCCACCAAGCAACCTCCTTGTTTCTAAACTATAGTCACTAGCTCTTCTCACAAACTCTATCCAAGATCCAAGTGTAAACTGCCTCACATTCGGCGCTCTGTCTACACACTCACAACTCCATCACAATCCTACTGTAAACTACCTCACATTTGGTGCTCTTTCCACAGACTCAGGAAAACTCACTCTTCACTTCCTCTTTCTCTTTCACACCTTGAAGCCTTCCAAGCTTCACATTCTTGAGCTTTTCCTTCTCAAGCTTCTACTCCTCGAGCTTCCCCTTGAGCTTCTACTCCTCAAGCTTCCCCTTGAGCTTCCACTCCTCAAGCTTCTCCTTGAGCTTCCACTTCTCAAGCTACTCCTTGAGCTTCTCCAAGCTTGATTAGAAATGTTCATATGCCTTGCTTAAATAGGCACTTACCACCCAATACATGAATTATCCACAACCTTCTAGAATTCCTCCACAACCTTCTACAACTTCCATAACCTTCTAAAATATCCACAACCTTTTACAACTTCCAAAACTTTCTACAATATTCATAACTTTCTAGAATTCTTCCCACACACATCAATAAATGGAATGACAACCATTTATTTTTATTTTTTTTCTATTATGCCACCTATGCACCTCGAAAATAGAAATCCCCTTTTCCTTTATTTTCTCCTTTTTCCCCTTTTTAATTTTTTATTATTTCTCCTCTAATTTTCGTCACTTTCTCTCTCCAAAAAAAAAATAATAATAATAAATTTCAACTTTTTTTTTTTTTTTCCCAATAATTTTTTCATGCAAGATGCTCCTGCATCACTATTAGAGTAATTAGATGTTTCCTAATTAACTCTAGTTGCTTAAGCTAAAATTTAGGTAGCTAATAATTTATTCTTTTATTAACTATTTTTATGCAACCTAGGTTAGACCCTTTTAGGGTTTTGATATCCTTTATAAGGATGATCTCTTTTTGTAATTATTTTAATTCATCTTTGATATTAATAATATATTTTTTTCTCATCAAGAATGTCTCATCTATGGATCTGGCAATGTTTGCCTCCATAGCTTTTTTTTTCTCTTCTATAATAGGTGTTTGCATGTAGGTGATTCTTGGGAGTTATGAGGTTTACCTTTCATCAACTTCAACATGGTATCAGAGCCCTAGATATTCATGCCCCTATTCTCTTCTTGAGAGATTTGACATTGGTTTTCAAAACTAAAATTTTTAGCCTTTTTTATTGGATCTAGTTGGGTCATTGATTTTTGAGGCACTTTCAACAAAAATGAACATCACAATTGAGCTCAGAGTGCTTGGAAACCCCCATTTCCATATAAAATATGTCAAGTTTAGATGCTGTTAAATTTTGAGGCAAAACATTTTTGTATCCAAATCATTCTGACCTAGACATGAAAATCAAGGTGGAGGTAGGTTTTTATTAACAAAATAAATTAAAAATTTGCAGCAATTCCTTTTCCTTGGAACACTTTATTTTAATAAGTGCATGGTAGGAGATCTTTAAAGAAGGTTGCTACCCTAGGATATCTTTATAGAAGAATGTGCATGAGGTAGTACACTTTTTGAAGACATGCTTCAAACACTCCACTTTAATTCGACACTTGGTGTACCTTGGGCACTTTCTACAATGGATTTCATAATACAAGATTGTGGAAAATCACATCTGATCATGTTTTTGTAGTGGGTGCTCTTTCGTGCTAATCTGCTGGTTTCTCCTTCAACAAGGATAGGTTCTTTCTATTTGGGCATGATTTGATTGGTAGTTTGAGGCCCCTCTTTGGTAACATTGATGGAGGCAATATTTTTTTTTGGAGTGGTTTATGGGTGGCTTTGGTGATTTTTCTAACCATTTGATCTCTTTCTCACATCATCATGCACCTTTGGATACCATGCGGGCTCCAGTTTCTTTCTTTGAAGTCATTGCGATTAAAGAGGGACCACTTTTTAAAAGCACATTTTTAATGCTTAGATTTTTTTGGCCCACCCTGTATTGTGCACTGTATCTTGAGTGACATGTTTCCATCATCATTGTGTGTTTCAATTTAAACAAGCATACATATTTGGGGTTCACATTGACATCCACTGCCTAATGCGGCCACACCCAATCTTGGTGCTTGTACTTTGATTTTGTACTTTGATTCTTCCTGACCTAGGTGCACATTTTGGAGATCATTGGAGTCATGATTAGGCCATGTGTTTGAGCCCAATGCCACAAATGTTTTTTGGAACCACAGGTCAAGACCCAATGCATGTGTCAAATAAATGGGACAATATTTTTTCAATAGTGATTTGTGGGGTACTATTTACCTCCTCCATGGTGGTTACTGGGTTTTTTGGCATTCAATTGGCTAGTTTTATATGGTGAAATTGTTTTTTGGTTCCATTTTTTTTATCCAAAATTGATGTGTCTAAATTGGTGCTAGTCTCCTTGGCTTGAGCACATCTAGGACTATTTTTTGGCTGGGGTAAATTTGTCTTTGGAGGTTCATCCTTTCAAATCCCTTCATGTTTCTCAAGAAGCATCATCAGTTTCCACCTTGCTTGGGCCTAACTGAGTCACTGATGGAGCTTCCATCGGGAGCTTGATAGAATTGTGGCAGCATACACATTGAGATTGAGTTGAATATCTGCCCTATGGTTTCTCAATCTGGGTTATAATTTGTTGGCTAGTGAAATACTTATGCTTGGGACCTTGGGTTCCTCTCACACATCTACCAGATCGACCTTGTTTATCAACCTCCATTCCAGCCTACACCCAATGATCCTACATTTTTTCTCTTTGTTGAATGAATTGTTATGTATTGGTGGTCTTTATATTACATGTGAATTTAGAGGAGTTTTTTGGGGCACTTTTAAAGGGAGAGTTGGCAGTCCTTGGATTTTTTGATTTTGTGCCAAGTTACAATATTTTTCCTTTGATAGTAGTAGTCTCATTTGATGAGAGCTTGGACACCATCTATGCATTGGATTTCACATGCCTTTAAATTGGCCATTAGTTTTTAATCTATCATAGACCCTTTAATCTAGTGAAAGTGTCTTTTTCTACTATTATGTTTCTAGCGGTTGGATTTTTTTCTGACTGGGTCATTTTATGGCATTTTTTGCCTCAAGGACTGTTTGACCATAAAATTTGGGCTCGTCATTTTCTAATATCAAGCCATATCAATACTACATCACTACTTCTTGTCACCTCCTTGACATCTATTTGGACCTATCTTCTCTTTTTTGCTCATATCTTGGGCATACAAACTCTATTTTTTTGTAAACAAGATATCACCAAAAAGTTAGTTCTAATCCTATCATTGTGGTACAATTAGTTTTAAGTTTTGATGCCTTTTTGATGGCTTTTTCAACTATCAAAATTAGGAGTTCCATTTTACACTTTAAGGGACATATCTTAAGCATCTGATCTCTGATTTGGGAATTCTTTATATCATTGGAAAGGTCTTTCTGAGCTCTTTCTAGTGATGCTGGTTATTTTTCTAGATTCTTCTCTAGGAACATTCTATTGATTCTTCTACATTTTTGCATTATGCTAGATATATTGGTTTTTTCAAGTCGAGGGATCTATTTCTTTGCTTCAAATGATTTGTCATGACTTGTAGTATCTTTTATATCAGTCTTATGTCTCTTCTAGTCTATTTAGACACCATTAATATGCATTCTTATAAATGCACTAAGATAAAGTATCATACCGCATCTTTATTTTCATTTTAGTTATTTGCCTTTGCTTTTTGATTTGAGTAGTATCATTTGAGGAAATTCTTATAGATTACTATATTCTTGGGATTCATAATGTCTTGTGCCTTATTGTACCTGCACTACTTTGATAAAGTGCCATGGGGTGTTCATGTTTTTCCTTTATTTGCCATCTTCCTTTGTCTAGTGAGTGTCCCTTCAATGAAATTAGTTTCATTATGTTTTTAAGATTGATCACCTTGGTACACACATATGTACTACTTTGAGCATCTTGATCATGACTCCATGACTTGTAGTTCTTTTTGGCCCACTTTTCAAGTTTCATATCACCTGAACCATGGTTGCATTAGGGTGGGGGCGGGGGGTGTGGTTCTATTGTTTCTCATGCTTCCTTAGTTTGAATGATCAGCTCTTAAGACTTTGGTGTTTCATGCCATCTATATTTTTTAGTTTAGTTATTTGCCTCTATGTGCCTCTTAATTCAATGTAGATTATAGTCTTCTCTACCTAGTCCAGTTCTATTTCAGTGGAGGTTCTTCATATCAATAGTTACTTTTGAAGGAGTTTTGCAAATTCTACATATTTTAGTGGTATTCTTTGTAATCATCTTTTTGTTCCTATCTTCTGTGACATTTCCTAATTTGGAGGCTTCTTCACTCCTTCACTAGTTTCATTCAACATATTTTCCATTTGTTTCTGGAGTAGGGTTTTTCTCATGTTCTTTTCTCTATTTCTCCTCTTTTTAGAGATTTGGTTGTGCTCAAGTACCTCATTAGGCCTTGTTGCTAATCCCAATTCTACTTTCAGTAGTAGTTTCTAGGATTTTACTCCGTAAGATTATCTTAAGAGGAGGTATTAGAGTAATTAGATATTTTCTAATAAACTCTAGTTGCTTAAGCTAAAATTTAGGCATTTAATAATAAATTCTTTTATTAATTATTTTGATGCAACCAAGCTTAGACCTTTCTAGAGTTTTGATCTCTTTTATAAGGACAATCTCTCTTTGTAATTATATTAATTCATTATTGATATTAGCAATCTCTTTTTTTCTCATCAAGAATGTCTTATCTATGGATTTGACAATTTCTACCTCCATAGATTTTTGCTTCTCTTCTTTAATAGTGTTTGCATGCAAGTGATTTTTGTGAGCTATGGTGTTGATCTTTCATCAACTTCAATAGGAGCTTCCATTATAACCTTACCCTTTACAAAATCCTTGATCAATTGTGCATCATTTTTCATCTTCTTATTCATTGGGATGCAAGAAACACACTTCATGACTATGTCTTTGACATGCATAGATATGGATTGCAGACTACACTTCTTACTTACTGAATTGGATATCCAGGGTAGGATGGTAAAAGTGATCATTACTCCTTGACTATTTTTAGGAGGAGGCATGAAACCAGATTGAATTGCATTTAAAGATTCTATCAATGCCACATCATGTTAGAAATATTAGATCACCAATATAATTGAGAGAGGGCAGCAGGGGAGGGGGGGTGCTGAATTAATTATATATTAATCTTGAACAATTCTTAATTATTCAACCAAAGTAATCAACAACCATAAAGAAATGTGCATACACAATTGCACTAGATATGTTGACTAGGGAAACCCTTGATTATAGGGAAAACCCTGGTGTGAATGATGCCCACAAAATAGTGCACTAATATGAATATTCCTTGTTAGAGGATGGACTCTATTAGGAGTCTATTACAACACTTAGTACAAAGAGTCTCTGTTAGGAGACTTTAAATCCCTATTAGGAGATTTTAACCCTATTAGGAATTGTAGAAAGTAGGTGCACCCACTATCCAAACAAGTTCAAGATTAGATCAAGGAACTCACTATCTAATTGATCTCAGTACTATTCCTTTTAGAATAATAAATGTGAGATATTCTTTCACTTCTTCCTCTATCTAGTACATTAGACTTCTTCACCTTCAGATCATGCAATCAGATTTGGAACTCTGAACCCATCAACTATAACCCTAGAGGTTATGCACTAGTAGATTACTCTAATACTCTATTTAACAATTTTCAAGTCTTCTCTACTTCTTGATTTCCAATGACAATGTCTAAAATTCAAGAAACATCTTTCCTTTATACCATTATCAATAATAAATCCTTGAGTTGGCTTCATACCTTACTATAACTTTTAAATTAAATGAAATAAATATTTAATTAATGTTGTTGGTTCACTGTTATACATGATCTTTCACATGTGTGATTTTCGTACATGCGCACTCTTTGACATAATTAGTGGTCAATGTACTACCTTTGGTTAACTACGCAACTCTTCATTCCAAATACAATGTGATATATTGATCATACAATAGAAACTATTTTCCCAATTCTTTGTTTCCCTGCAGTTCTATGTAAATAATCAATATCTTCCATACATTATCAATTTATGTTCTATGCACTTGCCCACATGGCACATACATGTTGTAATCTATGTTGCTAACTACACATAAGTAGATACACAATGTAATGTCTTTAATACAAGAATCACAATGTGTTACTTTGCTAATTTTTTACTAACTTATTACTATGTTGTCATTAATGAAAAACATAGTTATACATCATATCAATGTTCTGTAATACTCCCCCGTAGCATGAACATACAAGATAACAATTCTCCCCTTTGGCATTGATGGTAATGTAGATGAAAAGCATCTAGCTTCAAGAATACCAACAAGTTTCTTCATCACTCAAACCTTCATGCAAATATTTTATTGCAACATTTCTCCCCCATAGTACAAAATTTCTCTAATGTTTTTCATGTCACTCTCTCCCCCATTGACATCAATATCAAATATTATACAAAAATTGAACATAAAAAATCTATGAGCATGACCACAAGCCAGTCTATTACTTTACAACTTTTTCATATAGCTCTAAAACCAACACAAATGTCTAAAGACATTATTGCACACCAATTTCCTATTTCCAAGAGTCCTTGACTGGCTCTATTCATCAGAGGCACTCCCCCATAGAGGAAGCATCAGCATATAGTCCAATCTAACAATGGTGCTATATACCCTAGACTAATGCACTTTTTTCATCTTCTATTCTGCATTAGGTAGGGGCATAACCCCAAGCATACCTCTTAGGTACTCAAATGTATCCTTTGGAAAGGCCTTTGTGAAAATGTCTACTATATGTTCCTTCGTATTAATGTACTTGAGTCTGATTTCTTTCTTAGAAAATTTCTCTCTCAACACATGATATTTTATGGCAATGTATTTAGTCTCAAAATGCAAAACAAGATTCTTAAACATGTTAATAGTACTTTTTTTTATCATAGTAAATGATAATAGGCTCTATGAATATAATTCCAATATCCTTCATCATCTAATTCATCCATATAACTTGATTATAGTTGTTTGATGTTGCAACATACTCTACCTCTACAATACTTTGTGAAGTACAATTTTGCTTCTTGCTGAGCTAAGAAACTAGTCTTCCTCCAAAGAAAAATGCTTCTCCACCAGTGCTTTTTCTATCATCCCTATCTCTAGCCAAATCAACATCTATATAAGTACAAAGAGTAAAGTCATTTCTTTTTCCATACAAAATGTTGTAATCTAATGTTCCTTTTAGATATCTAAATATCTTTTTTACTACTGCATAATGATATTCTTTAGGATTAGCTTGAAATTTAGCCACAATTCTAACTACATTGGCTATATCTTGTTTGTTATGAGTTGGATATTGCAATCCTCCAATCATAGATCTATACTTATTTTGTTCAATAGTAGGCATCTCATCTTTGCTTAATAACTTATGACAAGTTACCATGGGAGTTCCAACAAGTTTACAATTTTCTAGACCAAATCTTTTCAGCAAATATTTTAAGTACTTGATCTAAGAGATAAAGATATCCTCTTTGTTCTAAAAAATCTACAATCCTAAGAAGAATTTCATTTCTCCTATCATGCTCATCTCAAACTCATCCTTCATGTCTTATGAGAAATTTTTATTGGCTTCATGATTTCCACCAGAAATGATGTCATCGACAAATTCAATGATTATTAGCAAATCATCTCCTATTTCCTTCAAGTACAAGTTACTATCTATCATTCCTTTAGTAAATCCAAGCTTTGCTAAGTATTTTTCCAACCTTGCATACCAGGTTCTTGGTGCTTTCTTTAATCCATACAATGATTTCTTTAGTTTGCAAACCATACCCTTCTCCTCTATTAAAGGAAAACCTTTTGGTTGTTCAATGTAAACTTCTTCTTCAAGTTCTCCATTCAAGAATGTTGACTTAATATCCATCTAATATACCTTAAAATTCTTGTTTGTTGCATATGCCAGAAACATTCTAATTGCTTCCACTCTAGCTATAGGAGCATATGTCTCCTCATAGTCAATTCCTTCTTGTTGAGAGTGAGCTTTTCATACAAGTCTTTCTTTGTTTCTTATTACTTCTCCTTGTTCATTCATTTTATTTCTGAATACTCATTTTTTGGCAATCATATTTTTTTCCTTAGGTCTATAAACTAATTCCCATGTATCATTTTTTATTATCTACTAGAGTTCTTCCTCCATTACTCTTATCAAATGATCATCTTTGACTCCTTCATCTGTGCTTCTTGGTTCTACTTGAGATGTCAGACATAGTTCTTCATTAATTCTACTCCTCATCATTACTCCATTTTCTTTACTTACTATTATCTAATCAGTAGGATGATTTATTATCAAGTTCTTATTTGGGGTAGGAGTTGCTACTTAAACTCTTATTTTAGGAACTACACTTTGTTCTTCTCTTACATCTTAAATTTACACATTATTCTGCAAGTCATTGTTAGTCTTGAGAAATAACTAATTACTTTTGTTAGTCATTCCAGAGTAATCATCTACATTAGAGTTATAATCCATTATTTTTTCCTTGGTGCCAAATTTTTCATCAATTTTAACATTTGCACACTCTACTATACTTTCTGTTCTATAATTAAAACATTTGTAAACTTTACTTTTTAATGAATAGCAAAGAAATATACCTTCATCACTCCTTGGATCAAACTTATTGATATCATCATCTCTTTTGATGTAATATTTCCTTCCAAATATCTTGAAGTTCTTGACTGATGGTGAGTGACCAAATTGTAACTTGTAAGGTGTTTTGTCCATACCTTTCCTAATCTGCACTCTGTTTAGTGTGTATAGTGTTGTATTGACGACTTCTCTCGAGAAGGTTTTTGGTACATCATTTTCAAATAAAATAGCCCTTGTTGCTTCAGCAATTGATTTGTTTCTTCTTTTAGCAATCCCATTCTACTCAGGTGTATGGGGTGAAGATAGTTCTCTTTTGATGCCATGCTTTTCACAATAGATATTGAATTCTCTAGAGGTGAATTCTCCTCCTATATCTAACCTTAAGCACTTGATTTTAGCTCCAGATTCATTCTCAACTTTGTTCTTAAATATCTTGAATTTCTCAAATGCTTTTGATTTTTCATTAAGAAAAGCTACCCACATCATTCTAGTGAAATCATCAACAAAAATCATAAAGTACCTTTCTCCATAGTATCCTCTCGTTCTTGCAGGACCACTCAGATTTGTATGAATTGGTTCTAGCTTTTGTGTAGTAAAAAAATTCTTGCTAGGAAATGAGACTCTCTTCTCTAGTTCTTATGCTACTACCAAGCAGTTTCCCTTCCTTGTTTTTGATTATGCATGTGTTATTACCAAACTGCGATAGGTAAAATTTGTCCATAAGTTGTCCAATGCTCAACAAGTTATGCTTCAATCCATCAACAAAGTAAACATCATCAATGTATGTTTTACCATAAAGTGTGATAGATCCAATTCTTATAATATGACAAGCTGCACTGTTCCCTACTCTGACAACTCATCCATCGTGGTTTTTAAGTTTAACAAATTTGCTCATATCACCAATCATGTGATATGAACAACCACTATCAATGATCCAATATTTCTTTTCAACTTGTGAGATCAGTGCATTTTCTTCTCTAATTTATCTATCAAGATCATCCTCCTTTATAGCTATGAACCCTAATTCATCTTCACTCATGTTTTGATCAGATTCCTCCTCTTCTTCTTCTAGACTTGAACCTTCCCTTATACTTTGTTTCTCTTTTAGGACATTTAGATGCATAATGTCCATATTCATTACATGTCCAACATTTGAAGATATTCTTACCATCTTTTTCTCTTT
The DNA here is from genome assembly GCA_028749045.1 of Cupressus sempervirens. Taxonomy (NCBI): domain Eukaryota; kingdom Viridiplantae; phylum Streptophyta; class Pinopsida; order Cupressales; family Cupressaceae; genus Cupressus; species Cupressus sempervirens. The sequence goes on along the minus strand of CM053788.1, from coordinate 706,926,154 downwards.
TCACAAGAAGAGTTACTCCCTCTTGGATCTTTTCTTCAATGAACTTGTTGCTAGTGCTCCTTGCCAAACTAGGTTTAATGTTTAGTGCATTGAATGGTATCTCAACTTTTTCCAATTCTCCAAACTATTTCAAATCAAATTATGGAGCTCCCAATCAACCAAGTAATGTCTCTTTTGTAAAATTAGTAGTATAGGTTATCATCAGCTGAATCAATTGTGCTACTATCTTGAAAGGTGGTGTCATACTTTTCAAAATCTTCCATATCACTTCATCATTAAATTTATTTCCATCAAGAGATGTAATTCCTATGTCAATCTCAAATATTCTTTCATCATAACTTCTTATAGATTCATGTTCCATCATTCTAGCATCTTGGAAAGTGCAATACAAATTTGGCAATCTTACCCTTTTTGCATGGGTATCACCCTCAAAATTAGCCTCTAAAGTTTTTCAGATTTCATGAGATGTTTTGAGTAGTTTTACTTTATTGTACTCACTTTTAGGTAATGCTAAGAATATTTCTTCTCTTGCCCTTATGTTGCACATAAACACTTCTCTTTGTTCCTCTATATAGGTTTCAAGATTGTCCTCTTCTATAATATTTTTAGATGTCTTAGTTACCAGCCAATATCCTAGACCCATATACAAGATATGGGTCTTTATTTTATCCTTCCATCTATTGCAATTTATGCCATTGAATCTAGGACTTTCCTTTTTAAATTGATTCACCATAGATCTCCCAAAGTTGTTAAACTTCCCTTCAAGGACCTAAAGCTTTGATACCAATTGTTAGAAATAGTAGATCACTAATATAACTGGGGGAGGGGGTGAATTAGTTATATATTAATCTTGAACAATTCTTTATTATTCAACCAAAGTAATCAATAATCATAAAGAAATGTGCATACACAATTACACTATATATGTCGACTGGGGTAACCCTTGATCAGAGGGAAAACCCCAGTGGGTATGGTGCCCAAAAAATAATGCGCTAATTTAAATAATTCTTGTTAGAAGATGGACTATGTTAGGATTTTGTTACAACACTTAGTATAAAGTCCCTATTAGAAGACTTTGAATCCCTATTAGGAGATTCCAACCCTATTAGGAGTTGTGCAAGGTAGCTAAACCCACTATCCAAATAGCTTTAGGATAAGATCAACAAACCCACTATCTAATTGATCTCAATACTATTCCTTTAAGAATAATAGATGTGAGATATTCTTCTACTTCTTCCTTTGTCTAGTATGTCAAAATTCTTCATCTTTAAATCATGCAATCAGATCTGGAACTCTAAACCCATCAATAGTAACCCTTAAGGTTATGCATTAGCAGATTACTCTACTCCTCTATTTCACAATTTTCAAGTCTTCTTTGCTTCTTGATTTCCAATGATGATGTCTAAAATTTAGAAAACATCTTTCCTTTATACCATTCTCAATAATAATTCCTTGAGTTAGCTCCACACTTTATTATAAGTTAACTAAATAAAATACATATTTAATTAATATCATCAACTCATAGTTATACACAATCTTTCACATGTGTGACTTTTGTACCTGTGCACTCTTTGACATTATTAGTGGTTGGTGTACTACCTTTCATTAATTGTGCAACCCTTCATTCCAAATACAATGTGCTATATTGATCATACAATAGAAACTATTTTTCCAATTCTCTATTTCCTTGTAGTTCTCCATGAATCATCAATATCTTCCGTACACTATCAATTTAGGTTATGTGCACTTGCCCACATGTTACATACATGTTGTAGTATATGTTTGTAACTATGCATAAGCATATATAGAATGTATTGTATTTAATACAAGAATCACAATCTACTACTCTGCCAATTTTTTACTAACTTATTACAATGTTTTCATCAATGATAATCATAGTTATACATCATATCAATGTTTTTTAATACTCCCCCATAGTATCAGCATACATGCTAACATGTCACCCTCTTGGTTATATGATAAATAAATTCCTTCCTCTTTATTTTGTTCTTGATCCATGGTAGTGCCCCTTTGAATTATTTCCTAAGCGAGTGTCACAGACTTGGTTTTTGACATGATTATGGGAGCCATAAGACACCTCAAAATTGTTAATTCCTTCTTTTTAGCTATTGAAATGTTACCTATAGAATGGGATGAAAATGGGATATCACAGGTTAGAGTTTTAGAGAAAGAAACTACATTGGGGTATTTTGCAATTTATTTCTCATTGACTAATCTCATACTTTTCCTCCTTAATTGATGTGACAATATATCTTTCTCTCAAACCCTAAGATCTCTAAGGTCTTCTTAGATCTTTCACCTAAAAAAATATGGTTTCTAACACACCCTAAACCTCTAAGGATTCTATCCAATAGATCCTACTCCTTCAACTAGTGCACATCAATTAGTTAGTATAGGCTTGCTCATGAACTCTCCACAATAAACATAACCCCAATGTTGTTTAGATCTTCCATATATTGAAATGGACACCTAAGTATGCCTCAAGTATCTTTTCAAAATCCCAAACACAAAGCAATATCAAAACCCTATCAAGTTACAACTCACAAGTGCAATTGCACTCAAATTCTTGGAAAAAATGCTACAAGGATTAGTCCTCCAAAAACACAAAAAGATGAACATCTAGAAAAATCCATTAACAAGAACCCAAAAAATTGACCATTCCCAATACCCTTTTCATTGATCTTGTAGATTTTGAAGGTCTTGAATTTCCAACTTGTCCATACAACATACACACAATTTTAGCCTATTATTAAGGGTTTCAAGGATTTTGTTATTGTTTGCTATAAAATTTCTTTAGAGTTATTTCGAAGGATTCTCCTCAAGATTGGGATTATTCCACACCTTCTTCTTAGTCACCATTCTATTAGATTAGAGTATCTAGACTTCCAATCCTCTCTAAAGCTCATTTTCTAATTTGTGATCCCTAACCAAACTAGAATGAGTTGCCTAGGGAATCACCTAACAAGATAATGATTTTATTACCATGGGTACTCCAGTACTATACATGAATTACATGGATTCTAGTTCCAAATCCCAAGAGGTTGTACAATTCATATGGTGCGAAATGGACCTAGAATCCCATTTGTCAAAGTAGCTATGTTCAGAATAGAAAATTGTTGATTCACAAAACAATTAAACTAAACACACAAAGCTTGCTACTAATACTAAAAGTACCAAAATTAAACCATACAAATGGCAAGAATTTGAGAAACACAAGACTATTATTCAAATGTTGTTTGCTCAGTTTGTACACCAATAATTCTAGTTTTTCCAACCCAAGGAGAAGATTGAGTTTGGCCTTACAAAGGAATTTGAAGAGAGATCCAACCTTTAGGTAATTGAAGATCTCTAATTAATAAGATTCTCTTTCTGCAATAAAGTTACAAAAGTTGTCAATGACAAGTTTGCAAAAAAATGAACAAGTTTTCCAATTTTGCAAATTGACTACACAAACTTGCTCCATGTGATACCAACCTATGAAAAAGGAATTAAATAGGTTAAAAAAAACTAATAAGATCCTCCAAACACTTAATTTCCCTAATTAGCCCTCAAAAGCCAAAAATGACCTATTAAGCCCAATGAGCAATTTTTGAGAAACTAGAGAAACATTGTTATTTTGGGCTCTTCCAACCTATCTACTCACACTCTAGGACCAAGTTAGCTCTCTTATTAATCTAGTGATGTAGGTACAATCACTACAAGCCAAAACATCAAAGGATCCCTAGTTCTACCACTATCCTACCTAGGTGCTCCTACACTATCAACCAATTATCTATATAAGCCAAAATGTATTGAGTCCTGAGGTTTATATCATCTTCCTCAACTCTGATCCAATCTACTTCAAGTTGACTTTTATCATTTTCTTCCTCCCAACCTATTTCAATGATTTCAAAAACATGTTCATTCATTCCATCCAACTTGAACTTTAATTTTATTGAGGTAATCTAGGAGAGTGTCATCCTTGAATGGTTTGTCTTAACCACTTCACACATTGGCACAATTTTCACACACATCCTCTAGGTGAGGAGTTGAATGAGGTTGATCCTTTAACTTAAGTAATTATGTTGGAAAACCCTTACTGTCAAAACCCCTCCTCTCTTGATAAAAATTGACATTAAAGTTGGTCAAGTTACTTCCAATTAAAAAATCATCAATCTTGGTGTTCCAAGATAGAGGGTCAAGTTTGATGGGGAAAATAGACTCCCATCTTTCCTCAAGAAGATTATCTTTAATTATAGAAAACAATTTCCTACATATCTCTATAATGATGAAGCAATCTAGGATATAACAATGTAATTTAATAGGTTCTTCTTCAAACCCCCAACCCCCCACCACCCCCAACCCGCACCACCCCCTCCCCCCCCCCCCCCACCAAGAACTCTCAAGTATGTGTCCTAGAAGTTGAATGTAAAATATCCCATAGGTTTGGATCCATTTTTAAGATTTCGGGGATATCCTCAGCATTGAGGTTTTTTTGAGACTTAGGTATACATTCCCCATTAAAAAATCATGCCTTCATGAACTTCTCTAACACTATCCTTTTGTAATAAGGGGCAATATTGATAGACAGTTATATCCTCACTCCAACTCTCATGAGGGATGGAGGTAATATTAATGACACATACAATGCAACAAGTCAAGTAAGAGGACATATAGAATTCTTGTCTTGAGATCTTTGAGTGCTTGAGTTGATTTCCTAGTGAGCTACTTATCAATTTTTCCCAATCTAGAAATTTCTTCCCAATTAGGATAATATCTATGTAATGATACATCGAGTCCTTAAAAAGTAAGACATTAATAGACCCCTTCTCTCAATGCAATAAAACTATTAGTTCATGAATATGAGGTTTCATATGGTCTTTGGTAACTATCTTGGGCAATCTTGAACTTCCTTTATATTTTAATTTTCATACTCATTAAAGCCATGAGGTTGAGATTTTTTGTAGGGTTCTCTTGGTATTGAACCAAGTGTTGGTTTAGTTAAATATTCACTAATTACACTTACTTAAGCTTACTTAGGATAATACATTGCATAATAGTTTTTAATTGAGACACTTAGGAGTTTGCACCTCAATTAAAGACATGGTATAGGAGAATTTCACTCTAGGTAGTCATAGTTGATATCTCATTCCACCTTTAGTGCACTTATCACATTATCATCCTCAATATTGCACATACTTTATTGCCTAATGGAGGATGATCCACCTTTAGTAGACATGTGATTCCACCTTGTGTGAGTGATATCTTATCTTCTCCTTATCATTGTCTCTTATCACCTCTCCTATATAAGGAGCCCTATTATGTATATTTAAATCAATCCATTGGATGTCAATCAAGTCCATTATCAATAATAGCATTCTCATATCTTCATGCAATTTTATTTTCATTCTCTTGTAGAAGTTATCTTGGTCTTTCATTTGATCCTAGGGGTGTTGTAGAGTCAAATAAAAATCTAACATGGTATCAGATCTCTCAAGCTGTGCAGGCCTCTTCTCAAGAAGTGCAATCTTGGCTTTGTTCATTATTGGTGCAGCATTTGGTAATTTGGAAATCACAATTTGTAGGAGATTTTAGGAGTCCTATTTTGTGACCTTCCATTGTAGGTGAAAATTGGAGCTTGCTAGTGCATATTAGAGGTTGGCATCTTATAGAGAAGGTCCAAAAACCCTTAAATCAAATTTTGTTTCATCCAAATTGGATTTCTAAGGCCAAATCTACAACCATTTGATTTTTGAAGGTGTGGCATTAGCAATTGAAAAATAATAATTTTAGAGGCAATTTTAAAATAGGGATATTTCCCTCATAAAGAATCCTTTTTTTGAGCAGTTTCTTTAATTGGGATAGAATTTCACAATCTACATAGTGGTGTAGGTGATTTCAAATCTCTGTCTCTAAGGTTTGCTAAAAATCACAAATCTTATTTTTTGGAACTTTCAAGGCTTTGTTTGGGCACATCCGATAAAAAATTCTAGGTTCAATTTTTTTGAAAGTGCATGATTTTTTCTCTACTTTATAGATCTATAATTAGATTTCAGTGATTTGGAGTGGACATATTACTTTCAAAAATAGGTCTTTTTTGGCTATATTTGCACTTGTTAGATACGTGGATTTCAATTTTCTTAATTGAATCAATAATTTGAAGGAGTTATCTGTTAATTTTAGTCATTCTTTGATTCATTATGGGTTTTTCAAAAAGTTTCATTACTCACTCTATATAACTATCATGAATGGAAACAAGTAGTTTCTAATTAGTTGATGAGTATTAGATTACTTAGAATGATTCTTGGATAGGATCTAGAACCAAGTATAAGTGTTGCAGAGAGAGGGAAATGGTTTGATAGAAGGGATAAAGCACTTGGCTCTCTTCAATCTACTATCTCCAATGATTTGTTATATCATATTACATTCTACACACATCCTCATGATGTCCAGACTACATTTGAATGGATCTTTGTTAAACCTAATAGAATAATAAAATTCAAATTGGAGAATGAGCTTTTAGGTCTAGGTCTATGTGATTTTTTATTATTCAAGACTTTTTCTCTAAGTTCAATTCAATTATATTGGAGCTTTCTAATTGTGGTATTACTAAAGATGATGAGAAATTGGTATTATCTCTTTTTTCCAAGCTAGGTCATGAATATTCAATCTTTTTTTCCACATTCTATGATACTATGGATGCTCTTGGTAGTGCATAAAAATTTCCTTCTCCCAATAAATTTTTAGTTCAGCTCATAAGAGAACAAGAAAATTTAGCACACGTCTGTCAATTTAAGCCTTCAAAGTATCAAGCATTGGTTGCAAATGAATCCTCTCCAAAGGCTCCAAAAGGAAAGGGAAACAAACAACACAAGGATCCTAAGCAACATGAAAAAGGTGATGACTCTCCTTTACAACATAATATTGAATCAAAGTCCTCTTCAAAAGAGGAATCATCTAGAAGAAAGAGAGATAAATGTGCTTATTTCCAAAAGCTATGACATCATGAGCATAAATGTTTCCATAAGAAGATTGATGAGCTCACTCACATTCTTCAAAACAATAATATCCATTTTTCATCATCAATGTCTTCTCCTTCTTCTTAATACTAGGTAGTTGCTACATCTACATCATCATACAGAGGCAAAGGAAAAGCACTCCTTGCTTCCACACACCTTGAGCAAGGTAAATGGCTTCTTGATTTAGGTGCATCACATTATATGGCATCTTCTATGGATATGTTTTCCTTTATTGAGCCTTATACTTCTCCACCTATATTGATGGTTAATGATACATACATGAAGGTTTGTGGGAAAGGTTCTATTCCTATGGGAGAGGGTAAATTTCATGATGTTCTTTATGTATCATTCTTGACCACTAATAGCCTTTCCATTTACCAAATTACCCATGGGCCACAAGGTAAAATTGTTAAGTTCACTCCTGATTATGTCTATATTAGGGACATGGATACTAGAGATGTCATAGCTATGGGAGTTGTTGATCATACATCACACTTGTATTCTTTTGCATATTTTGTTGATAATGATGATGATATTCATGATCTACCTAACCCTTTGTCAAGGGAGTATAATTTATGTGAGGAGAACATTGGACACTTGAATCATTTTTTTCTTGAGACAAGTGTTGAAATTCTTACTCCCACACCTCCTGCTTCTTTAGATACGAGTTTTACTATTCAACAGGATGATATTTATGTTTTAGATCTTGACATGTGGGATGAATTCCTAGATTCTCTTTCAAACAAGTCTCATAATGTATATTTGGTTAATACATCTAAGGAGATTTCAATTTGAGATACATCTTCACTTTCTTTGGAGATTGTATTTCCCAAATCTTCATGTTCTCTTGGCTTTTCACATCTCATAGGTCATCTTGATGGTGTGACCGAATCTTTGAGCTTGGAGACACCTATTCAGTCTTTAGAGATGCATACATGGAGACCTTTTTCCTCCTTCCTCATTTTTTACATGGAGTGGCTTCTTCATCATTTGATGTATTTATCTCTTCCTAAGTAGAGACATGTTTCTTTTAGGCATTGGATTATATTTTCCTTGTAGGTACTCTTCATCTAAATTGGAGCTTCTTCATTATGGGGGGAATATCATGTCTCCTTATTTCCTTCCTATGGGGGGCTCATTCTTTCTATATACATGGTGTATGAAATTTTTGGGGCTGTTGAGTACTCCATCCATAAATGCATCTTCTTTTTATCTCTCTTTTTGGAGGACGATTTTTTTCATGAGGTTTTCTCTCTTTATCCACTCTATGAGAGATTAAATTTTGTGTATTGCATTGCATATTATACATGGTTACCTAAAATGGCCTAATAGCTGGGACCCATCTTGTATTATGAGTTTAAATGTGTTCCCCTAAGTTGCACTTAAGGAGGGGTGTTGGTGTAATTAAATATTCACTAATTACACTTACTTAAGCTTACTTAGGAGAATGCATTGCATAGTAGTTTGTGATTGAGACACTTAGAAGTTTGCACCTCAATTAAACACATGGTGTAGGAAAATTCCACTATAGGTGGTCATATGTGTTATCTCATTCTACTTTAGTGCACTTATCACATTATCATCCTCATCATTACACATATCTTATTGCATAATGGAGGATGATCCACCTTTGTTGGACATGTGATTCCACCTTGTGTGGGTGATAGCTTATCTTCTCCTTATCATTGTCTCTTATCACCTCTCTTATATAAGGAGGCCTATTATGTATATTTAAAATAAATCCATTAGATGTCATTCAATTCCATTATCAATAATAACATTCTTGCATCTTCATGAAATTGTCTTTTTGTTCTCTTGTGGAAGTTATGTTGGTCTTTCATTTGATCCATGTTGTACAGTCACCTAAAACTTTAACATTAGGACTAGATAGGGCCATAAGCATCAAAGGTGCAATCTAGTAATTTCAAGATAGATGAAATGGATTCCATAGTGATGGACAATACTAGCCCTCCATTTGTATTCAAAATACTTCTAGTTCTTGCATCATAATGGTCAATACATAGCTAAATTAATTCTGGGCTTAAAAGGGTAAGGGGAAAGTGGCAGCTTCATATAAACCACTCATCAGAACATCTAAACACCTTTTTACTTGATTAGCCTATTCAAAGAAATTATCTTGCAAATTTTCAACCCTAACTCCCATCAAGTTGGTATAAAAAATTATGGGCCTTTTATGTTAAAAATTGGAAACATTCCTGAAGAAATGCAAGATAGACTTCATTTTAACAAAAAGGAAACAAACACCCCAAAATCACTTTTTCTTTCAAAACAACAACATAGAAGGAGAGATACGATATTTTTCACATTCTCACCTATAATTTGTTGAAAGGAAACTACAAAAACTTCCCTTCTTCTACTATTACTTTGCCTTCAATTCATCTCAGCATAAGATAAAACAAATAAGTTGTAAACTTGGCATTTAAAAGGTAGGCTAACATACTAGTGAGAGTACCACCTCATAATGAGGTATTTATGGTGAGATCATTGCAGCCTAGCACACATGCTTAAAAGAGTGATGGTACTTCCACACTAAATGAATACCTTAAGGGAAACATCCTTTTAATTATTATAAATCCCCTAACAACCAATCTAGCTTCCAAGTGAAAGACCTAATTTTTATCACTCATATTGTTGACTAAAAATCCACATAATGTGATGATGGGTTGAAGTGGATGTTGAAATCATTATTCTAATGTTGTATCTAAAACTTTGGGAACCACTATCTTTTCAAGAATCAATAATACTCATGGGTGTAATCCTTAGTAGTAGAACTACTTTGAACTACTTTGAGCCAAGGTTAAAAGAGGTTAAAGGTGGTTCAAAAGAACATCACTATCATGCTCGATGGATCCCACCTACAAGATCAAGTGTTAGTTTCAAAACTTTGAATGAACTAATTTGAACTACTTTGAACCAAGGTTCAAATAGGTTCAATGAGGTTCAAAGGAGAATTCACAAAGAGGCACGAAATGGCTTGACTTTTGGAGATAAGATAGGATGACACTTAGGCAGAGGGGAATATGAAAAACTTATTGATGTATATTCTCAAATTGAAGAATGAAAATAAAATATAATAATGGAAACTCAAAATTAGGGCTAATAGCTTCTTAATAGTCCCTTCAACAAAAATTAAAATCAAAGTTCACATTTCAAAGGCCAAAGTTTTTGAACATGAAAATAGTGATTCAAAGTGTTGGTTCATCAAGCTAAATTTATAATTGAAGAGTTCAAGTTTGACAATTCCAAGTAGCCCATACCATTTTAGAAAACCATGTCTAGTGATTTGTATCTATAAATTAGATGATATATGAATTCAATATGGAGGAGGATATATTGGCATCACAAATGAATCATCCCATATCCAACATAAAAAGATGGTGTCATATGGCTGTGGACCCATCTAAGATACACATGCATTGATATATACAATTTCTATAATGATCAAGTTTTTAGGTTTGACTTTTTAGTGTAAATTGGTGGATCCATTCAATGGAATGTTGATGAAACACACATTGAAAACATGGGCACTCATCGAGCTAATTCTTGACATCATTTGAACATGGACACCATTAATGATGTTTACCAAAACATCAATGAATGGAGATTCAATGGACCCCATTGAGATTGGCCATAATATCAAGTTTAGATTTGATAGAAACATGTATATTTCTACCACAATGTGGAAGGACTTTACAGGGCATGAGAAGATAATAAAGATCTCACAAAAAGAAGTCTTTAAGGATATTAGGAAATGGCATAATAAGCACATGGTAAATCCAAAGGTAGTCACCTTCTCCCAATGCATATTCAGTGAAATCCCATCCAACATCAGCATACTCTGACTCGATATAAATAAAACCCAATATCACCATAGATGGAAATGATAGAGGGCAATATCTAGAAACAAATGCAGAATATTCTAATCAATTATTGTTTGTATTTTTGGAAAAAAAATGCAAATAACTAAAAATCTAAATTTTACTAACATAGAATGTGCTCCATGTCCCCAAAAAATAAAGGGCTTTTACACATGGTGTATAATTGCTCACTCAAGGGTGAATAATTTCTCCAATGGTAGAAGAAAGTTTTGTAACTAAGATTTATTTCATGAAAAGTGTATGATATGCATGAATACCTTTGGCCTATGATTGTTAGATATGAATCCATATAGGTTGTCTACAAAACAACATAACATTAATTTTATTCAAATCACATCTTAGAATTTTATCTTCTAAGAAAGTAGGAATTCTGAGTGAGTAGGGATATTAATTTTGATAGTGGAGATATCACTTGGTCTTCAAGAATGACACACAAGCTAGTAGTATATCTCTATGTCTCCATTATAGTGTCACATTACTGGTAAAGTAGTATTAATTCAAAACAGTCCACAAGTTTGAATATCTCTCATAGTATGAGCTTTCTATATGATGTAATTTATTATTTGGATATATCTCTTGAACTAATATGTAGTTTGGTAAAATGATAATGATGGATAGAGTGTGGTAATTGAAAGGTCAAACTTGGATAACTCAATTACTTAATTTATTGAGTTCATCGCTAACATAATTATGATTATGTATAAGAATATATGTTCTTTCATTGTTTCCAATATCTATGTTCATTCTAAATAAGTACTCTTTCTTGTTTTTAGCACATTCTTTGACAATAATTTACCTTTTGATTGTTGTTAGGGCCTAAGCTTTGGAATCAATGTTAGTTAATTTACATGGTAGTAGAATTTCTTGAATTTATCAACATAGTACTAAGTGGAATCCAAAAAAAATGCATTTCAATTATCTATTGGGGACATGATTGTATTTTATTTACTTAATTTTGGATGTAGTAATGAGGGTTTTAGCTCAAGCCATGGGAGAGAATTTGAGTTGTGAACATAAAATTGGGAATATTTGAGCTAGAAACAACATCTAATCTTCTATAAATCTCTCTCCTCTAAAAACTCAATACATGGATCCATTATCATCATGAGTAGACTCACTCTCCTTAGATGAACTCAATCAAAACTATTTATACCAAACCAAGTATGCAAAAATTGGTACTTACAAATTAAATTATCTCTTGGTGATTGAGTAAATATCAAAAACAAATTTCCAAGGTGATAAAATTGTGTATATAAATGTATGCATGTATGTATATATACACACATACATATATATGTATGTATATATACTTACACACACACACACATATGCATATGTATATATGTATGTATGTATGTATATATGTGTGTGTGTGTGTGTATCTTTATATGTATCTCTGCATTTCATTGTCATGCCCTTGTGATCTCTGCATCTTGTTGTCGTGCCTTCGTGATCTATGTATATGTATATATATATATATATGTATGTATACAAATATATATACATATGTATATGTATATATGTGTGTATATATATATAGATACACACATGTGTTTCTATGTATGTATTTATCTATATAAATAGAGAGATCTCTATATACATACATACATAGACACACGCATCTATATGTATACATACCCATACGTATACAGAAAGAGAAGCTTCTCTAGTCACATGCTAGGAAAAATATAAAGAGATAATTGTTTAGAAGGAAAATAAAAGAGCATTTACATAGGTACATCTTCTCTCCTCGAAGAAAATCACAGAGCAAGAACTACTATATTTGGGCCTAAATTACACCACAAATTACACAACCATCACAAATTGAAAACAAATAATCAAAATCATCACAAATTATACCATTGTCACAAATTACCATCAAAATTTGACCCCAAATGTGGTTGTGCAAAGGGCATAGAGATCACAAGGGCACAACAAAAAAATCATATATCTCCATTCATCTCCACCAAGGGCACAATAATAAAATGCAAAGATCATAAGATCATGACAAAGAAATGCAGCAATCACAAGGGCACTGTTGGAGTTTCAAAACTACCAAGAAACAAAGTACCTGATACCATGATCCTAAGGATAACTCTTGGTCTAATGGCTAACTACCTCCTATATTCAACCACAAAATCTTTAGATCTAGATCCAAATTTAACAGGATCATAGGGATTCTCTACTCTTTAAGCTCTGCAAAGCTTAGGCAACTGCACCTTAGGGATAATAGGCTTGATACTTGTGAGTGTAGAGGCTAGAAAATGGGTTAAATGCATAGCATACTATGAGAAAATCACAAAACTCAATCGACATATGTTAGTACCCACTAGTCTACCATGAAAGAAAAACTAATTGAAAGAAGCAAACACAAAGTTAGAAACCCCCTCTTTCATTTGTAGCTCCCATGTCCTTCTTTCTTCTCCAAATGATGTAGCTCCAAAGTTGCCTATTGTGCACACAAAATTCAAGAAAAATCCTATGATATGGGTAATGCTGTGAGAATACTTGAAGTTTTGATTTGAGCTTGAGAGAAAATGGTGTGAAAATGCAAAGAAGCCAAGGACTCAAAGACTCAAGAATTATGACTCCAAGGACTTAAGCAATTAAGAACCAAAAAAGGACTGAAAATGAGAGGAAGAATGCTCATTTTATAATTGGCATGGAGGATGAGAGCCTTGGATTTTTCACCTATAGATATGCAATGTGGCAAGAGATTCCTTTGAGAATCCATGACACATATGACAAAATATACCAATTGTGAGATTCTATGATGCATGGAAGTCAAACTTGGCTAAATGTGGAAGAGAATCTATGACGCATCATAAGACACCTCAACCCACTTAAAGCCAAGAATCTATGACAAAGAAGCCAAATAGGGACATGCGTAAGAGAATAAGAATATCTGATTATGACATATCTCATCCAAGTGTCACTATGATGCAATATTCTATGGAATATTTGAATTAAAAATCCTTTTATTCGAAAAAATAAGAATTATTAGAAAATGGAATTAATGATGGAAAATGGAACTTAGGAAATTGTAATTTTCCATGGTTTGTGGATAATGAATCAATTAACTAATAAAATTAATTAATTGAGGACAATAATTAGGAGGAATAATTAGAACGAATAATAGGATTAAATTATGGGTTATTTAATCCTATAGAGAAAATTAGTAAATGACTGGCCAAATTTGATTAAATGAATGCAATAGTACCCTTTGATGAAAATGTGGTGATGATATATGATGATGAAAAGTAGACCAAAGCCATGGTTAGATTGATTGATTGAAGTTGATAACATGCCAAGGACACATGACATGAATTGATTGGTATGTAACATTTAACTAACATTGCAAATGCTACAGGATCGAGATTGATTGATAAGATTGATCATAATAACATCAATGGACATTGTCAATATTATGAAAATGGTTGATAATGCCATGATCTAACATTAAAAGCCTCAAAAATGTCAAGGATTAGATGACATGAATAATAGTTTTACCTAGCACTGAGAGCTGTGATAGTACTAAGGTTAGATTGATAAGATTGATAGGTTGATAGGTTTCCAAGGCACTGAAAACCACAACAATACCTATGATTGAATAAATGATGATTGATTTGGGATGTTTGATATGTTTTAGATTTATTAGGACTGATTTTGAGTGATTCTGAGTTGATTTTGAGTGATTTTGAGTTGATATGAAATGGTTTTGAAATGATATGAAATTGATGTGAAAAAGGATACAAACGATAAAGTATAATCAATTTTGGCCAAAAGATTAAAGTTAGTAGAATAAGAAAATTTTACAAATTAGTATGAAGAAGTGATGAAACCAAAACCATTTTTGAGCATCTACAATGAGAAATAGTCTTAGCCCTTTGTCTGGTCATTTCAAAAAAATACCTCACTATCATCAAATCTAGAATGGGAGACTTCCATTTTGTATGAGTTTAAAATTTTGTACAAGAATAACCAACCACCCTTTGTAATTATAAATTGATGAGCCATGGTGCAAGATGGAAAAATGGAGCCCCTTGACCTACCAATTAATTTTGTCTCCTCCAAACCACCTATATGCCATAAAATCTTAGCTAGCCCTACCTTAAAAGTTACTCGATAGGGAAGCACATGTGGAGTTCCTTCGGACCCATACACACTAAAAATTGGTCACACTGGAGATGGTATATTGTCCCCCCAACTATGAGAAACTTTAAAATTTATGGCGCTATCCATAGGCCTAATGAAATTAATAATGCCTTGGGTATGCTACGATTATCTTTCAATAATAGGCCTCTCAACCTAGATACAAAATACCTATCAATTCTTATAAAACTGGCCTCCTTTGCATCCGAGGTCATGTCTGTACTGCATAATTGAACTAGCAAAGTCGCTCCACCATGTTTTCTTGTTGACACCATTCCTTTCTCAAAATATGTAACTCGTTTATACATAAACTAGTGCATCAACAAAGATTAAAACTTGAAGGTCTTCTCAATTTTCCCTTTTGCAATTCCTATAAGACAATATTAATTTCTTCAATTATTAATGAAGAAAAGTCAAAAAAAATATCAACCCCAAAGGAAGAGATTTGTATCAGCATATACATGAATGCTATGGGTATAAATTCCTACTCATCTTTACCAAAACCTTACACAAAGTCATGTATATGTCTATAGCTCTAGAATTGAAAAAATATTTCTTAAAAGGTTCCTTGATTAAAGATGTGACAAGTGTTAAATTTATAATTGTGGGTCCCCTCAATGTCCCCTTCCTAACATAATCCTTGCGAGATAGATATTCCTTTTTCAAACCTTGAAAATGAATGACCTCATGATACTCTGAAACAAGGTCCATCCCAAAAACTTCCTAGATTTCTTTAGTAGTAATCTTCACAAAGCATTCTCCATTTATCCCTCTCACCATCCTAGCTACTAGATCATAATTTCAGGATATAGGGGTGAGGAGGTTTGAACCCATGAAAACTTTGGGAACTACCAATTTTCCTAGGTCAAAATTCCAAATAATTCCATGGAGTCAAACAACTTTCGCTTTGAAAATCATTTTTTGAATAACTATAATCCAGTTTTAAATGTTACTGCATCCTAAGTCCAATTACCTTTATCATATAAACCATTTGCAACTTGCAACCTAGGGTTTACAAGGACTAACTTCTTTATTTGGTCAACCTCATTGGTAGATTCATTTAATTATTCTAAGAAATCATTGTGAATATTTCTACTGGCATTATCAACTTTCCAAAAAAAAGCCTTATTTGGAGGCATAATGAACTACAATGTGGAAATACTAGAACTCTTATCCATATACAAAGGAAGATACTTACTTGGCCTTTTCACTTCTTCTCTAAATGCTACAATGGATTTGACAAAGAAAAATTCATGGCTCAACAAGGCAACATAATTAGTTTTTTGACAGGTACCAGGCTCAAGAATTGTAGAAAATCTATTTGTAAAATAAAAATTCTCAATTTTCTTCATTACATTCCATATATTAGTTCACATGAGAATGTTTTCCTGTAAATGGGTTGTAGAGAAAATAGAGTGATATTCCCTTTCAAGTTTAAAAATGAGCCGTTGATTCATAAAAATCTGACAATTAGGAAATAAAATGCAATTTGACTCAACTATAACCTTTTGAATAGACAATCAATCCAATCAAATCTTGACACATATACCCTTTACAACCTCACCAGCAACTTTCATATTACTCATATATACATCATAGGACATGTGTCAATGTGTCATTATGTAACTATGGATAAAGATCTAGCAGTTTCTATTAGTGACATAATGAAAACCTTTGATCTTTTGTGCATCTGATGATCAAGGATGATATTTTAAAATATTTTTCAAGTGGGCTACCATGCTACATGTCACATTTTAACTATGTCACCATGAATAAAAACCTTGCAACTCTAGATAACGACATAACGACATCTGTCGATCCCAAAAAGATCTGACGGCTCTAAGAAAACACATATTCTCCATAAGATTTACCTCCATGAAAAATGTAATTTTTATATCTAGAAACCCATTCATTACTAAAACCTACAACAAATTCTTGCAAGGGCTAGTCCTACCACCTTCCATGTGTCATAATGTCACTATGTCATTAAGAATAAAGAATGATCAATTATGGATAATGACATCGAGATAGACATAGATTTACTTTGAGATCAATGGTGGACAAAGACACATTAAGAAACTAGCCTGCTATCATAAAGAACAAATACAACTTGAACAACTATCATCTTACCCTAAC
This sequence comes from Cupressus sempervirens, assembly GCA_028749045.1. Taxonomy (NCBI): domain Eukaryota; kingdom Viridiplantae; phylum Streptophyta; class Pinopsida; order Cupressales; family Cupressaceae; genus Cupressus; species Cupressus sempervirens. The sequence goes on along the minus strand of CM053788.1, from coordinate 706,908,948 downwards.
ATATCCATCAACCATAAAGAAGAGTGGCCTACATCACCACATGTCTTCTTGTTGCTATGTCACTAAGAATAAAGAATGCATAGCTTTCATTAGTGATATAATGACATTTATTGATCTATCATTTGATCTATAATGATTTTTTTTCTCTAAAACCATGTCATTCACAAGGTCCCATGGATAGAGGTCACTTCATTACCATTTCATTGTAGTTAGAACAACCTCATCTTGTTAAAGTGACACAGTGATGACCCTTGATCTTAAGGAAGATCAAGGGCTATCGTGTCTTGGTTATTTTTCCAAATATATAATGTAACCCACATAAGATTAAAATGAAAGGTTTGGTTATATTTTGAACTAAGACATAGGGTAAGGTAAAGTAATGTAGTAAAATTTAAAAGACATGCAAGAAAATATAAAAGAGGGAATTTTAAACATGTAAATCATGTAAACCTAGTTCATGGATTTAGGGAAAAATGAATCATTGGGATAACAAAAAGAAAATTAGGGAAATTATTTAGGGAAAACATTGATTCAAAAGAACATAAACCTATTTTCTAAATGAAAATTGGACTTTTCACTAAAATATTTCAAAAATTTCAATACATGAAAAATTAGGCCAATAAGCACAACAATGATATCTCCACCAATGTTTAGAACTCTCCACCCTTGTTTGAAGCTCTCCATCCTCTTTCATGCACAACTCTCCACAATCAAAATAGATGGGGAATAATTTATATCATTTTTTTAAATATCTAAATTCAACTTCACATTATGTTGTAACTTTGGCATAGGTTTTTGATCCTCAATAGCTTCCATTTCAACATTCAAGTTTTCAAGTTTCCTCTTCATTATATGTTTGGTTTATCAATGATTTGCTCCAATTTTCTTATAGTGCATCTCAACTAGTTGCTCCAATGATGCAATTTCCCATATATCTCTAGATTATGCAAGTACTTGTTATTTTATAGAATCTAGATAGACAATAAGAGTTCTAAAGTCACAAACTGAAAGACCATCATGGGTGCATCCTACTTTTGGAAAAATTTGGATGTGATGTTCTTGTGCATATATTTCAATCACTTCCTTCAAACTCAATGGAGGTGCACCCATGAAATTATTTAGGTGAATCTAATTGCCCATGGAAGTTAAGGCTTGTTGTTGAGCATATGTTGTTGCTACTTGTTGCTATTGTAGTGACTCAAATTGGCACTATTTCATCACCCTAAGATAGCTTACATTCTCTCAAGCCCCAATTTGTTCTACAATTGTACCCTCTATAGCTTGATTTATCATTCTAAGGCTTACATTTAGCTAAGTTCTTATCCTCTTGTTAGCAAGAAGCTCAAAGTTAAATATTCCTTTCCACTATAAAAACCACTTTGTTACTTCATTAAAGTTAGGACTTGAACAAAGCCAATGATAGAAAACATACTGCCACTTTGGCAAAAATGTAGCCTCCAACATTGTGACCATATGATAAATGGGAATAACACATGCTCGAGCCATAACCCAATTAAACTAGTCTATTTTCTAATTAGCTAGGTAGATTATAAATTCTTCTAGTATTGTCATCAGATTAGGTACAATAAAATGAAAAATTATTCATTCTCAGCTAGAAGGATCAAATATAATTTTCCAAGGTGATAAAATTGCATATGCAAATGCATCACTTGCATGTCAGGCATGAAGCGCATTCCCCAATTTATTATGAATAGTTGGATATAAAGGCTCCATGTGCTAGCCAAACAATGGAAGCTAAGGATGTAACCATGCATGTATTGGCACACTCTCCCTATGAGGATCCAAAGTATCTACTACAATTTTTAATTTGGGTATCACTATTTGGTCTAGAATGTTATGAAGTACTGAAGTTTGTAGTAACTTCTCCCATGTCTCTAGAAAATGTAGCATATGTTTAGGGTATCTTGGATCCTAGAAATTTGTAGCATAGGTTTAGGGTAGTAACTCCCTACACTCAACTCTACACTAAAGTTATTCTCATTGCCACAATGACATTACCTCTAAACCATGAAAAGCATGTTGAAGTGGTTCCCAACCTTGAAACAATCTTATAAGAAATGATAAAACAAATGCTGATGCAATACATGATAAATTTTAGTTGTAGTCTTTATAAATATAGAAAGATCTTTTTTAGGGTTCTTATTAAATACTAGCACAACAAATAAATTCATCTAGCTACATACACATTCCAAAATCCAAATAATAAAATAGTAAAACTCACTGAACCTATGCTAAGTGACTTAGATCAAGATCCTGGACAAAAATTTCGAAAGAAACAAGTCATAACCTAGTTAAATTGGTCTAGTTGTTGAGTAGTTGGGTTGATTATAGAATCCTATAGAACTACCATCAAATTAGGTACAATAAAAAGAATAATCAATTGTTCTCAACTAGTAGGATCAAATACAGTTTTCAAAGGTGATAAAATTTCATATGTAGATGCATCACTTGCATAGTAGGCATGAAGCACATTCCCAAATTTATAAAAAATGGTTGGATATAAAAAGCTCCATATGTTGGTCCAACAATGGAAGCCAAGGATGTTACCATGCATGTATTGGCACACTTTCACTATGAGGATCACACGTATCTACTACTACTATTAGTTTGAGGATCACTATATGATCCAAAATGTTATGAAGTACTAAATTCTATAGTAACTTTTCCCATGTCTTTAAGAAATGTAGCATAGCTTTACAGTCCCTTGCTCTAAGGAATTTGTAGCATAAGTTCAGGGTAGTAACTCCTTACACTCAACTATTCACTAAAGTTATTCTCACTGCGACAATGACATTACCTCTAAACCATGCAAATAATTTTGAAGTGGTTCTCAACATTGAAACACTCTTATAAGAAATGGAAAACCAAATGCATATATTTTTTAAAGTGCTTATTACATATTTGAGCAATAGAAAAATTGATCTAGTTGCATACAAATTCTAGAATCCAAATAAAAAAACTCACTCAACCCATGCTAAGTGACTTAGCTCAAGATCCTACACAAAAGTAATGCAGACAAGGAAAAATGGGTATAGTTTGCAATAAATTTTAGAAAACATATCATAGTAGATAATTTTAGAAAGAAATAATCCATAATCTAGTTAAATAGGTCTAGTTACTGATTAGCTTGGTTGATTAGAAATTCATCTGAAATGCAATCAAATTAGGTATAATCAAATGAACAAACAACTACTCCTAGCTAACAAGATCAAATGCAATTTTCCAAGGTGATAGAATTGCATATGTAGATGTATGTATTTATGTATGCATGTGTGTGTGTGTGTGTGTGTGTGTGTGTGTACACACACACACACAAACACATATATAAGATATTTATCTTAAAGATGATTTACCATGAACAAGGTATCTCATGATAAAATCAATCCTATAGAAGATACAATCTTAATATGAGAAACTAGCACAAAAGAGAAATCTCAAATAGAAGAAAAATAAGTACACAAGTCAAAGAAAAAGATAAATCTAATGAATCAGCACATTGAAGTCATCCATTGCATTCTCAAAGGAGTTCCTCAAAGACTAGGTGAGATGATTGCAAAAAATCATTATTTTTAAGTTTGAAAATAGCTAAAATTTTCCTAGGGACTTATATAATTGAACAATGACTGATTTAGATGAACTTTAACTTTTGGGTACTGCATATGGATTTTTGGTTGTGATTTTAAAACCTAAGGATAATATAGGCAAGGTTTTTAGAAGGAACTATTACTTTTACAAAAGCTCTAGCTCACATATGAAATATTGAAGCTGAATTTATTATATCAAAGACTGTTATGTAAAATTTATTTCCATGTGGATTCAAATAGATTTACTTGCATTAGAATATAGATTCGTAGAGATCCTAGTGCATTTTTTGGAAACAAATTGGGCATCTTTCTTTAAATTACCCAATCCATGGAAATACATCCACCTAGAAGTTTCATTCCAATAGAAATTGGAAAAAAGATCCCAAGATTAATAAAAAATATTTCAAAGCTTGAGGTGTGGATTCAAATGATTTTATACAATCATTTAGTTAGGTTTAATGATAATCTAGTCTCTAAAATGGATATTCTTAGAGCATATCAAGGGTAATTGGACCATGTATCATGGAACCAAATAGATTTCCATACAAATTTAGGTTAAGGAAGTCCATTGGAAACACTATCACCCTAATTCTAGAAATTGATAAGGAAAATAGGAAATGGAAGAAAACCAATATAACATAAATAAAGGGGAAGATAATGGGTTTTCGATAGAATGTCAATGATTCTTTGGAACTTATTTTGGAGATGGAACACTATTGCAAAAAAATATAGGAAAGAAAACTTCTTAATGAAGGTTATTGAGGGAGTGATTACAAAAAAAATCAAACTCACAAATCATATAAAGAGGAGAGGCTTACATGTCCAAATGACCTAAGCATATCATATATCAAAGGATTCCAAGGAAATAAGATGGATCTTTTCAAGAAAGGGGGGCACTTGTAGCATCAAAAAGGAATACAAATAGGTTATGTAGTAAGGATGATATGAGCTCTAGCTAGTAGGGCTAAGAAGTTCATATCATATCAAAATTCAATAAAATAGATGATAATTGTTCTTCGAAGAGTAGAATGTAAGGATCATAGATGCGTCAAGGGTTTATGGAAAATAACACTCTTTTATCCTCTGATGGTTGAAAAGAACACAAAGGGTCCTCAATAGAGAAAGTTGCAAAGATGATATATTCAAAATATAACAATCATAGTAGAAGAAAGATTCATACTAGAAGGAAGAGACAAAGGATCTAGAGAAATATACAAAATATTAGTAATAAGGCCATGTCAAGATTTATGGAGGAGGATTTTATGGAAGAGTTTAAATTAAAACTATAGATGATATTTTAAACTAGGTACTAGCAAATAATTTGAGTATAATGGGTTTCATTAGCCCCTATAAGTAAACTAAAATTGATTAAATACAAAATATTATTAAGTTAACAAGTGTTAAGGAGGTAGTTTATATGTTAGAAGAAATACTTATTGACATAATAAATAAATAACAAATCTACTCTATAAAAGATAAATCTATGCCTAAAGACAATGAGGTTGGTGAGGAGCCAAATACGTTCCTTCAATAAAATTAACTAGATAAAATTCAACCAAATATATTGGATTGTCATTAAAGAAAAAATTATGACACATAAAGATAATAAGAAAAATCCAAATAAACCTAACAAAGATAGGGTTTCAAGGACCTCTAGTAAGATAGCAAAGGGAGGCATTGGGATTCTAATCACAACTCAATAAACCAAGCAACCTTAACATAGGGTGCGAAAAATATTTAAGAGCAAATTGGGAAAGGAGAATTATATCAAGATCTATATTTTTAACTTTAAATAAAAAATAGAAGGGTATATATCTAAAGTGATAGGTTGTTCTATAAATAATATTAGATACAAGGATGTGGATCCAAATCATACTTCTCTAAAAGAAAATAGTAATAGAAGAAACATTCAAGGTATAAATTATAGATGTAATTATGAAGGAATGACTCATGCTAAAGGACTTCCACCTCTTGGAAAGGAGAACATGACACATGCCAAAGATGGATAATGGCCACTTACATAAAAAATTAACAGACAAGAAAATCATTGGAAATAGATGGAAATTCTAGTTGAGCTATGTCTAGAGAGTAACATTCAAAGTATAGACTTGTTACTAGGACTCCAAGAAGTTTATGATGTTCTTAGGCTAGAAAAAAATGGGCCATTGGGTAACAAAGATGACATCATAGAAAGAAGAAATGTGATTTTATATATTGGTTTTTTCATTTAGACTATCTAGATAAAGATGATTTTGTAGGACCAGAAAAATGGGTTAAAATGCATAACACACTATGAGAAAATCAAAAACTCAATCAACATGTATTAGCATCCACTAGCCTACCATGAAAGCCAAACTAAAATAAAGAAAGCAAAAATAATCAAAAACTCCCTTTTTCGTTTGTAGCTCCCATGTCCTTCTTTCTTCTCCAAATGATTGTAGCTCCAAAGTTGTCTATAATGCACACAAAATTGAAGCAAAAGCCTATGATAGTGATAATGCCATGAGAATACTTGAAGTTTGATTTTATGTGAGAGAGACAATGCAACATGCAAAGAAGTAGAGACTCAAAAATTCAAAGATTTAGACTTTCAAAACTTAAGCATTCTAGGATTCAAGAGACTCTAAAATGAGAGAAGAGTGTTCATTTTATAATTTTCAAGTAGGGTGAGAGCATTGGATTTGTCACCTACAGACATGCGATGTGGCAAGAGATTCCTATGACGCATATGACAAAATATGCCAAAAGTAAGATTCTATGACACATGCAAGTCAAATTTGGAAGAGAATCTATGACGCGTCATAAGATTCCTCAACCCACTTAAAGCCAAAAATCTATGATGAATAAGCCAAATAGGGACATTCGTAAGAGGGAATAATAATTCCTATGACGTATATGATAGAATATGCCAAAAGTAATATTCTATGACACACGAGAGTCAAATTTGGAAGAGAATCTATGATGCGTCATAAGATTCCTCAACCCACTTAAAGCCAAGAATCTATGACGAATAAGCCAAATAGGGACATGCATAAGAGAAGAATATTTGATTATGACAAATCTCAACCAAGTGTCAAAGGAGAATCCACGAGGTGTCACATCCAAGTGTCATGATGATGAAATATTTTATGGAATATTTGAATTAAAAATCCTTTTATTCCACAAAATAAGAATTAGTAGAAAATGGAATTAATGATGGAAAATAGAACATAGGAAATTGTAAATTTCCATGGTTTGCAGATAATGAATCATTAATTAATAAAATTAATTAATTGAGGATGATAATAAGGAAGAATAATTAGTGAGAATAATAGAATTAAATTATGGGTTATTTAATCCTATAGAGAAAATTAGTAGATGATTGGCCAAATTGATTAAATGAATGCGACCGTATCCTTTGATGAAAATGTGATGATGATGGATATCGAATAAGATGATGAAAAGGTAGACCAAAGCCATGGTCAAATTAATTGATAGATCAAAATTGATAACATGCCAAGGACACATGACATGAATTAATTGATATGTAACATTTAACCGACATTGTAAATGCTACAGGATTGAAATTGATTGATAAGGTTTGATCATAATAATACTGATGGAAACTATCAATGTTATTAAAATGATTGATGATGCCATGATCTGACATTGAAAGCCTCAACAATGTCAAAGATTGGATGACATGAATGATAGTTCGACCTAGCGCTGAGAGCCACGATAGTACTAAGGTCAAATTGATAAGATTGATAGGTTGATAGGTTTCCAATGCACTGAAACCTACAAAAATGCCTAGAAGTAGATAAATGATGATTGATTTGGGATGTTTGATATGTTTCGGGTTGATTAGGACTGATTTCAAGTGATTCTGGGTTGATTTGGGGTGATTCCGAGTTGATTTGATATGATTCCAAGTTGATTTGATATGATTTCGAGTTGATACAAAATTGATGTGAAAGGGGATACAAATGACAAAATATGGTCAATCTGGCCAAAAGATCAGAGTTAGTAGAATGAGAAAATGGGACAAATTAGTATGAAGAAGTGATGAAGTTGTAGATGCGAACCATTTTTGAGCGTCTACATTTTCTCCCTTTTTGATACAATGTGATTTAGAGTGTTGTATCAAAGAATAACTAATGAGAAAGCCACAACATGCCCCAATAAGGATGATATATATGGGTGCCCCCTCGAGAAATTGATTAAGATAAGTATATGATAAGTCAATTTATCAACAACAAGAAGACAAAACCATAGCAACTGACAGAATGACCTGAAACTGTCTGTGCATGCCCAAAATGATGGAAAGATGTCCAAGCATGAGTGAAATCATCAAAAATGGTCATATTTGGTCAAATATGATGAGACAAATGTTAGACTAAGGTTGAAGCAGGTGGAAAGCCATAGAAATTTGATTGACAGTGCAAGATGATGTAGGCATGCATGAATGCGAGATGAAGATGATTTGGTGAATTAGAAGACATGATCATGGTGATGGAGAGTGAGACGAAAAAGAAAGATGAGATGAGGAGATGTTAGTATGATGGAAATACTTTTGCTTCTAGAAAGTGCACTATATGTCAAATGGAGCTTTATTTTGATATGGAAAATGGAATGCAATGCATCATGGCATAAAGGGCCAGAGCGCAAATGCAAGCCTTTTGCGTAAACAAGTACGACGTAGACAAAAACTGACCTTGTCCTTCCTAAGGCATATGTACATGCCCCAGACTCTCAAAGGTACATTGTAACAGATAGAAATAGAAAAAGATGACCATGAACCATCCCGATCACTCTCATAGATCAATTTATATCATCAAGTGGCATAGGAACATGATCAAAGAAAAACAAAGCAAAAAATAAATCACTCACTAAACAGTGTGAGCCAACAGCTATCCTTGTCCATTATTACTTGCTTGTTAGTGTTTTAGGTTTTTGAGATGGTGTTTGACATGTTAATAATGTGATAGTTCTATTTGTGGATTCAGTTGATAGGTTTGTAGTGACATGTTGGATTGATTGTTGGTTCCTGTTGCTCAGATATTGTGATTGGCACTGAAGCGTAGTACTTTCATTTTCAGTCTACAAAGTGCAAGTGTTTATGCAAAAGGGATGGTTATCTACAGTGAACATGTACAAGGTTTATTGCAAATTTTTAATGGGTTTTGTGATTTTTAGGGTTTTTGAGGATATTTGATTTTTTTGTGTAACTAATTTCTTCAGGTCATTTTACAATTTTTAGGGTTTATTTCAGGACATTTTATGATTTTTAGTGATTTTTTCAGGATCGTATTTGAATTTTAGGATTTTTTTAGGACATTATGTGATTTTTAGTGATTTTTTTCAGGACATTTTATGATTTTTAGGGATTTTTTCAGGATCGTATAAGCATATACAAGTGTTAGCTCCAATCCATTATGTGATAGGTCCAATGGATAGAAAGAACTTAGGGATATGTCCCTATTTCAAATTTAAACTTACACACCACGTAGGTAATATGCCCCCATACAAGACGCAAATTATGTACAAAGGCTAATGATAGAGTGTGTGTGCAGACTGGTGATGCTTAGGCAAGGTAACAAAGGACATTAACTAGTTCCTGAGCCATGATAAGGGACCAAGGATGTCTTGCAATATGAAGGATATGATCGAGGAATGATGGAGGGGGAAAAGATTAGATGGAATCCTAATAGATGGAGGAGCAACATTGATTACACATGGCGCCTGTTTGCCAGGTTTTCACCATGGTACTTGCCCAAAGTGCATGTTTGCCAGGTTTTCACTCTTGGATGAAATTTTTCTCTTGACTCAAATTTTCGTGCCAAGATGCCTATTTACCAAGTTTTCATTAAGGCATCCATTTTTTCATGACTTTTTTCACTTTTTTCATGACTTTTTACTATTTTTTTTTAAATATTTTTTTTAGGACTTTTTGCAATTTTTTGATATTTTTTCATGACTTTTAGATGGAATCAAGAATGTCACTGACAAATGCTGAGAAGATATCTGCTGTTGATGTTGCTAGCTGATGAGCTCTGAATCCATGACTGACCATAACTACATAGGATTTGTTTCGAGTCTGTAGCTAAAATCAAACCACTAGAAAGGCCTCGAGAGATACCATCATGTATCGTATGTAAGACAATGTCTATCTCTTGTGAATCAAGGCATCTAAGGATAAATGGGTCAATAGAAATGTCACATGGGATGTCACTGATGATGACATATGCAAAGGCTTGTTGGATAAAGGATTGATTTTGGTTATAGGACAAATTAGGTAGCTGGATTGGGGGATAAACAAAGGGATATAAGGGAGGGTTGGGAGAGTTGAGACCAATGACCTTCCGCATGAACGCTGATTGAGAGAGCTCCAAAAGACTTTGTGGCATGTTGAACACTGGAACACTGATATTCATGGCATCATATTTTTCATTTTGTATCATTGGGAGCTGCTTAGCTTTTGATTTTTTATAGTGTAATGGCACCTTCATATTTTCACCAAGAGACCTATGCTTGCTATCTTTTTCTCTTTTTGCTTTGTAACTAGAAAGTGAAGTTGGCTCCCCAAAGTATGCCAATGTGTTCTCTTTAGGAGAAACTGCTTCTTTATGATTTTTAGTCATAATGCCTTCAAAGTCTACTATGAGAGTGTCATCATCATCGAATTGATCAAAAATTGGTGGTCCACGTTGGTCCCAATCCAAAGGTTTAGGATAACTTGAGGAGATGTCATCATCAATGTTGAATGGGCTTTGGTTGAAGGTAGATATATGAGTAACTGATTCAATTGGGTCATTGGAGTTATGCTCAGAGGCTAGGGGATTGTTGGTTTCAAGTGGGATATCCTCAAATGCCTTTTCATCATTCAAAACATCCATAGTCTTACACGTAGGTACCATAGTACTAGGAGGAACTATTCATAATGGTTTAAATCCAAGCCCCAAACTAGGAGGTTGTCCTTTTGCAGTGATAGGTTCAATGATTCCTTGTTTCTGAGATCCAAGACCACTATAGGCATCATAGCCTTGTTTCTGCATGATGGTAAACCCAAGTCCATACTTGCTGGGAGATATCAAAGTGGGTTCTTGTTCTTCTTTTTCTTTCTCAATACATACGGATGTATTCTCATTGATAGAAGTATAATTCTATTTACTAATGGGAGAAAGTGGTGGCTCCCTAATGTGAGAGACTTGAGACATAAAGTACTCTCCACACCCATTGTCTTCAATCTTCATCTTTTCCTTGGCTTTACTGAGTAGTATATTGGCATCCACATACTTAGAGGAATTTGTGGGTTGTGCTTCATTGTTTGTTGGGATTTGGAATGCAATAGCATCTCTTAGATTAGCACAAAACTGGAAAGGATCTGGATCACCAGGGATGGTAACCTCTATGTTATTATAGGAAAACTTCAAACATTGATGATATGTAGAAGGGACTACTTTCATAGCATGAAGTCAAGGGCATTCTAGTATCATGTTGCAATTCATTTTGATGTCTAGGACATGGAACAGTGTGTCTTCAATAGATGGACCAACTCTGACAGGTAATGTGATGATGCCCTTGGAATAGCATTCACCATCATCATAAGCTTTTATTGTGATTCTTCGAGAGGGGTCTACATCATCTTTAGAATAACCCAAATTGTTGACAACCTTAAGAGTACAGATGTTCAGTCCTGCTCCTCCATCTATTAAGACACGTCTGACTTTGGTATTATGGATGAAGACTTCAAGATAAAGGGGATCATTATGGTTAGGTTTGTCCTTAGGAATATCTCGAGGTGAAAAAGTGATATGTTGTGACCCGGATAGGTTCCCAACCATGGCTTGGAACTGGGCAACATCAATGTTATCTAGGACAACTGACTCTTTAAGGGCTTGCTCCAAGATCTTTTGGTGTTGGGGGGACGCACATAGTAGGTCCAAAATGGATATTTGTGTAGGGGTTTTGCCAAGTTGTTCAACAAGGCTATAATCAGATGAAGTAGGAGTAGTAGGTCTAGATGGGGGTACAGGTCTAGTAGAAGCAGTAGGTCTAGTTGGGGCTCCAGGTAGGGTGATCTTGCTACGGCGTGTAGTGATAGCACAACGAGGGTTTTCAGCCTTTAATATGAATGTGGATATGCGAAAGTCAGACTCATTAAAGCAATTGATGGTGTAGTCTAGCCGGTACGTGTGTAATTCACATTACCTTGCAAGTTTGAATTTGAACTTGAGGGTTTATCTTTGTCATGATTACCCAAAGGATCTTTGAAAATAGTGTGATTAGAATTGGATGCTAACAGTGATGGATCAACTGTGATGACACCATCATCAATAAGGTCTTGTATTGCATGTTTTAGTTGGAAGCATGATGAAGTTTTGTGTCCTTTGGTGCGATGGTAATCACAATACTTTTTGTCATCCCACCAATCAGCTTTAGTCAATGGTTCATCTTTGATTGGGGGTAATTGCAGGAAGTTATTACTCAGTAACTGTTGTAATGCAGTCTCAAGTGGTATTCCCAATGGTGTGAATTTTCTATCCTTGGTTCTAGGATGTCTTTTGTCTTCTGTGGAAGTCTCAGTTTTTTGTTGTTAAGGTGTTGTTTGATTAAGAGTTTGTGAATTTGTAGGGTTTACACCTTTCAAAGTTAGTTGAGGTTGTGTTGTGCTAATCGTGTGGGCATCTACAATGCCATCATTAGTCACATTCTTATTTTTGGAGAAAATTTTTGCCTTGTCATTAGATAAGTTGGTATTTGTGTTATCTTTGTTTATCTTGAGGATTCCCTTACGGATAAGAGCATCTTCAATACTAGGCCCTTTTTTCATGAGTTTAGAAATGGTGCTTGGAATCTTGATTTTGAGTTCATACATTAAGTCTGGGACTAAGTTTTCAATGCACAAGTTTACTTGTTGTTCTTCAGGAATGTCTAGTGAGCATTGACTAACTAGGCTTCTCCAACACAGTAAGAATGTGATGAATGATTCTCCAGTCTTCTGTTTAGTTGAGCACAAATCGAAAAGTGTCACCTCATTTGTGATGTTAAAGGAAAAGTGGGAGATAAACTTGTCTGCTAGTTCTGACCAAGATTTGATATTACCAGGAAGTTTGGAGTACCATTCAAGTGTAGGCCCACCTAGAGAACGAGGGAACAATCTCATAAGGTAAGTGGGCTCATCACTGAGTTCAGTGCATGAAGCACAAAATTATCAGATGTGATCAATAGGGTTTCCTTTTCCTCGATATTTTTCAAACCTTGGAGCTTCAAAGTGTTTTGGGAATGGAGGCATATACAGACTTTTATCGAATGGGTTAGGATGTAGGTCCCCTTTCGTATATAGAGCTTGTTTCTTTTGGACTCCCAATGCCTCGACTTGTTTGGAAAGTTGTTTGAATTGTTGTAATAGTTCTTCATTGGGGTTTTACATGATAAGTCTTTTGTGTCTATGAGTAGACCGTTTGCTGTGGCGAGAACTATGTCTACTTGGTTCTGACATTTCTGTGTTTGATGAGTTTGATGAAGTGTCACTAGGTGGTGGACGTATGTTGGCACCTCGAAGATAGAAAGGTCCCTGTTGTTGGGGTACTTGTTGTGGTATTTGATGTGGCACTTGTTGTGGGATTGACTGCAATTTTTGTACCATGTGTTGTTGTTGTGTCGTGTGTTTTGGTTGTTGTTGAGATACCTATATTGGTTGTATGTGAGACCATGTGCATGCTTGTTGTTCTAGAGGTATTTGTTGAGGTTGTTGTTGCACATGTTGCTGTTGTAACAAATGTTGCTGGTATGCGATTTGTTGCTCAAGGCATCTTTGGTATTCCAACTGTTTCTTGAGTTGCTCTTGTTGTTTAGCAAACATCAGTTTTTGTTGTTGGAATTGCTGCTGAAATTGTTGTTGATAAATTGTGTGTAAGTCAAGTGGGTCCACATGGGATTGCATGTTAGGAATGTTGAATTTTTGTCCCACTTGTGGTTTTTGTTGTTGCGTTTGATGTTGTTGTTGATATGTGGGATGTGTGTCAAGCGGATGTGGACTTGGTTTTTCCTTGGAAGTGTTGAGTCCTTGTACCATTGTAGGTTGTTGTTGTTGTGGGGGTTGACTAAGTCCTTGAGAATTGAATGTCATGTTTGTATTGTTGTTTTGGTACCTTTGTGTTTTAGATGTTCCTACTTGCGACATCATATTGACTTGACTATGAGATACATTTCTATTGGGAATGGGTGTAATGTCAATAAGAATTTTCCTTTGTGCATCCATAGGGATGGTTGTACTTGATGTTTCACATGTTGTATTAATGATAGACTCCAAAGCATTTGATGCCATAACACTTGGTAAAGTTAGGAGAAAAGGTGTACTTTGTTGATTTGCCTCCAAAGAAGGTATGTCTGGCATCCCTAGAGCACGGGTCCCTTTAGGTGCATCTTGTTGTTGCATCATGTGACTAAAATCAAGTCTTAATGTTCTTTTGGGGTGTTTAGGGATTGGTGGTATTTCATCAAACAAGGGGTTGACATTGATGTGTTCAAATGTACTTTGGAGGATTTCAATTGTTGGTTCTTGATGGGATCTTATAGGTGCCATTATTGTGTTTGAAAACTCCAAAGGTTGTTTCCCCTTGTCTAAGTCCAAGTTTATCATGGGTTGGATGTTTTCAATTGTTGTGTTGGTTTGCTTTTTGGACCTAGGACCTTCCAAGTTTGGGTTAAATTTGACAATTTCTTGAGTTGCCAAACATTTGAAGTTCTTGCAAAAACTTTTGTCTTGACATGCCCTAGCCATTTCTTCATCAGTGATGCCATAATCAGTTTCAGAGTCATCACTTAGGTGTACAATACCTTTTTGTATGTTTGATGTGTTAGGTTGGCTAAATTCAAATGAATGTGATTGTTCATCTTCAAGTGAGGCTAGTACACTTCCTTCTCCTGGTGGCATTGGCACGAATATAGGTTCAAAGTCAGGACTCCATTGAACCATCCCATGTGTGGGGGAAGTCTTTGGAGGAAATCTCATGATAGGTGCATTGTTCAAGGTTTTTTGTGCCATAGCTTGATTATGAGGATCTTGCGGATACATATTCAAAGGGTCTGATAGTAATGGTTGTGATGCCTCGATTTGATCTTCGTCAAAGGTTTGTTGGATTTTCTTTCTCTTTCTTTGTCTTGGAAAAGGTTTTGGTTGTGATTGTGCCTCAAAAAACAAAGTTTGATAGAGTTCCTCAGGTCTTTGAGCTGATTGTCTCCTAGTAAGTGTTGGCATGATACCTAAGAGTGCAAATGCAATGGAATTTTTGACTGTTTTGGGTGATTTTAGAGTGGTGGGTATGCAAGATATGAGTTTTTTTTGGGATTTTTAATTGTTTAAGAATGTTATGAAATGTGAGGAAATCCTAAATGAATTATGGTTTTGATGTGCAAAGTGAAAATATCCTAGGGATATTATGCAAATGCAAAATGCAAGGTGATGTTTTGAAGTTTGACTAGAGGGGATGAAAATGACTCTAAGGTATGCAAAATGACAATTAGGGTTATGTTTTGGACTTGTTAAGGATGCTAAAGGTTGATGTATGCAAGGTGTATCATTTAAAGGATGATTTTCTAGGGTTCGCAATGACATTTGGGACATGCAAAATGAGGGTAAATGCTCAAGAAGGTAATTTGGTTGATGGACAATTTGATAGGGTTTGGTAGTGAAAATGATGCTAAGGATTTTGATCAATGCAATATGAAGGGGATATACCACTAGGGTAGGTCAAAATGATGTTTGGGGATGCTAGGGATATGATTATGCTATGACAAGGGTATATGGAAAGTTTTGAACTTAGATAAAACCTTTTGAAAGTATTTTGCCTAAGAGTTTAACCTTGTGATAAAGGACTTTGGATCTTGACCAAAAACTGATAAAAGATGAAAAGATCAAAAACTAAACATGAAAAGATAGAATTGGAGAATTCTTTAGAAGTCTTTTCTAAGGGTAGAGAGGATTTAAAAACCAAAATCATAAGTTATTTCAAATTGATTCATTATGAATGCTAAGTGTTAGAGTAAGAACACATTATATATATATATATATATATGTATGTATGTATGTATGTATGTATGTATGTATGTATGTATGTATGTATGTATGTGTGTGTGTATGCATACATAGATACAAAAATATGTTTGTGTCTATGTATGTATATACATACACACACACACATATGTATATGTATATATATGTGTATATATACATACTTACACATATGTGTGTGTCTATGTATGTATGTATATAAACAAACAGATCTTGGAACAATAGAAAAATAATAAAACTCAATCAACATGTAGCATGGCCACACATGTGATGGTAATGCCTATTGTTGAGTAGATTCCTCTTCTTCTCTCTTATTTTTCATGTGTTTATTTAACTTGAGCTATTATTTGTTAAGGGGCATTTTGTAATATTGGATACATTTTATGTAGGACATGATGAGGACATTCCTAGATTTACCTATGTGATGAATTACTTGTGAACAATGAAGATGGACTTCCCCTAAGAGTAGCAAGAGGCAATGAGGACATTCCAATTACTTTAAAGATTGATCTCATGGAATTCTAGGTAACTTACCATGCCTATACACATATGGATGTTTAGGTCATCAACTTTACATTTAATAGAAGGAATATGTGGTTCAAAACCAGCTTTCCATTAAACAAAAGAATCATGCATGCATAACCAGTTTTACATTTGAATAAAGGGTCCCCTTATAGATTGAAGAATATGTACTTGTAGTTTATCTTAAGATACTTCAACAGATGCAACCTAGTCTAGCTGGCTTTTGAAAATAGATGGCTAAACTTTGAGTTTTAGCATTAACTTGACTGGTCTAAATTGATTATTGTCACATGATTTTAGAAATAAATATATAAAGAGTAAGTTAGGATGTATATATGTTAACCTTACATTAACTGTAAACTACAACACAAAGGTTGCAACCTGGTATTATTGTATTTTAATTATAGAAAATTTCCTGATTTTCCCAAGTGGGTGTATGATGGCAAAGATTTGTATTAGGTGAGTAAAGCTCACTAGTGGTAATAGGAATACATCTATATCAAAACAATTTCAAACCCAAACTATATATTCATTAGACTAAGTAGTTTGAGGGTCTTAATCCCATGGATACGGGTATGTGGGTAGTTTGTAGGTAGGTGGAGTATGTCTCCAGTGTGTAGATGCCTTGGACATTGTTAGGTAGCACTTAACTATCTTAAGAAATTATATGTTAACTTATGAGAGTAATTCCCTTGTAGAAGCCTCTTTCACAATGACATTACCTCCAAACAATGCAAAGGATGTTGAAGTGGTTCCCAAATTTGAAGCACACTTATAAGGAATGGAAAAGAAAATGTAGATGTGATACATATATTACTATTATTTATGTATGTTTGTAGTATACATACACATGTATATGTATCTATGTGTATAGATACATACATACACACATATGTGTATGCCTATGTATGTACATGTACAAAGAGATCTTGGCACGACAAAAAGTTGATCCAGCTGCATATGTATTCCATAATCCAAACAATAAAATAATTAAACTCAGTCAACCTATGCTAACTGACTTACATCAAGATCCTACACAAAAATAATGTAAACTAGGAAAAATGGGCAGAGTTTGTACAAAATTTGATGAAAACATATCATAGCAGATATGTTTAGAAGGAAACAAGCCATAACCTAGTTAAATTGGTCTAGTTGTTGATTACTTGGTTTGATTTAAAATTCTTGTAGAACTTTCATTAGATTAGGTAGAATAAAATGAATAATAATTTTTTCTCAGTTAGCAGGATCAAATACAGTTTTCCAAGGTGATAAAATTGCATATGTAGATATACCACTTGCATACCAAGCATGAAGTACATTCCCCAATTTATAAAAAAATGGTTGGATATAAAGGCTCCATACACTAGCCCAACAATGGAAGCCAAGGATGTAACCATGCATGTTTAACACACTCTCACTATGAGGATCCCAAGTATCTACTACTTCCATTAATTTAGGCATCACTATATGATCCAAAATGTTATGAAGTACTAAAGTCAGTAGTAACTTCTCCCATGTCTCCCAAAAATGTAGCATAGGTTTAGGGTTTGTTGGCTTCTAAGAATTTGTAGCATAGGTTCAGGGTAGTAAGTCCTTAAACTCAACTATTCACTGAAGTTATACTCACTGCCAAAATGACATTACCTCTAAGGATGTTGCAGTGGTTCCAATCCTTGAAACACTCTTATAAGAAATGGAAAAGAAAATGTAGATATTTTTTAAGGTTCTTATTACATATTAGCACATCAAAAAAATTGATCTAGTTGCATACATATTCCAAAATCCAAATAATAGAACAATAAAACTCTTTTAATCTATGCTAAGTGACTCAGCTCAAGATCTTGCAGAAAAATAATGTAGACAAAGAAAAATGGACATAGTTTGCAAGAAATTTTAGAAAAGCTTATCATAGAAGATATTTTTTAGAAAGAAACAAACCATAACCTAGTTAAATTTTTCTAGTTGCTGATTAGTTATGTTGATTAGAAATTCCTGTAGAACTTTCATCAACATAGGTACAATATAATGAACAGTCAGCTATTCCCAGCTAGCAGGATTGTTGTGGTGTCCACAACACATGCCCCATTCCTCACTAGGAACGGGGACCCCCTATTTTTTTCGACTCTTGGACTCACAATTTGAGTCAAGAGAAGGATTTTAGAGTTGAGTTCAAAAATCACAAAGAAATCAAAAGAATGAAAAAATCACAAAAAAATCAAAAAAATGAAAAATCATAAAAAAATCAGAAAAATGAAAAACCACAAAAAAATCAAAAAATTGAAAAAATCACCAAAAAAAAGGCATTGCATGCTTGTGCAACCCACACACTAGATGCCTGCGACCGCACACGCACCAAGTGCCAAGCCATGCCTCGCCACGCCTTGCACTCGCACTCGCGCCAGTCGTGTCGCACCTCACCTTGTGTGCACTGCGTCGCACCTCGCGTTCATCTCGCCTAATTTTTAAGTGTGCATGCACGCACAATCAAGGTGGCTCGTGTATGTTCATATTGTCATGCTCCCAAGCACCATGTGTGCTTTCCAAGCTTCCCTTTCACGTCTAGTTTTTCTTGAATAGCCAATGAGAGGGGTTTAAAATAATAATTAAACTATAAGGAATTAAAATATATCTTAAGTATAAGGAATTAAAATATACGTCAACTTATACTTAAGATATATTTTAATGTATGTGATGAATCTTTTGAGATAGGTTTCAGACCTCCCGGAGATAAGGTAAAGATTTTAGAAAATTTCAGGGCTTCAGAAATCCAGACTTAGCCAAATTTTAGGGCTTCAAAAATCTAGACTTAGCCAAATTTTAGGGCTTCACGAATCCAGACTTAGCCAAATTTTAGGGCTTCAAGATTTCAGACTTAGCCAGATTTCAAGATTCACCTCCAATTTTGTTTGAATGGCTAGTGTGTCTTTACTATGCATTGTTAACTCTACGGACTAATGTTTGCTTCTTTTGTAGGTAAAAATGGCATTCTCAACTTGTCGAGATCATAACTTTTGACTCGGGCCTCAGAATTCAGAACCGCTTACATCGTTGCAAAGAAGAACTGAAGATCTAATTTTAGTCTATAAAATAGAGAGCCTTTGGCTATCCAATTTTAGGGATCAAAAAAGGTTTCGACTTGAAATTTTGAGCAAAAGACCTCCAAAAAGGTCATTTAAAAATGCCTAGAAAATTTGTGAAAAAATATGAAAAGTTGCAAACATTTTATCATCTTGGATAATCTAGATCACATGGTTTCTCATCGGGAAGGATTGGACAGGTGGAGAGAAGACAAAGGTCAAAGATACAGAGGTTGGACACATAAAGCAAATTAGGGTCCTCATCTTATGTAGCTTTTTGGGACAAGATTCAATGCAGGTGCCTTGAGATTTTTTATTGTAAGAAGTAGAGGGAGTGTAAGTTTATGAAAGTAATTGGCTATAAAGAGGGTGTAAATAATCAAAAAAGGGCATGGAGCATATACAAAAAGTGATCTAAAATCTCATTTGAGCAAAACCTAGAAGCCATTTTCAAAATTGAGAACTTTGATTTTTTTTTTTGGTGAATTGAGCTCCGCAGATCCATAGCTCCACAACTCCACAGCTCCGCAGATCCGTAGGTCCACAGCTTCACATTTTCATGTAGCTCCGCAATTCAAAGGTGCACCGACAATTGACTACCAGTTTAAAAAATATCACTTTCCATGCATTGGGAGCAGATTTTGATGGCAAGTTAACTCTGACACACATCAAGTGAAGGGTCAGCTTCTATTTTTTGTGTCTCCATGCACTTCTACTTCGACTGATGGCTTCCTCCTACTTTCTCTCTTATGCTTTCATTGTTTTTGACATATAAAGGGCTCATGCATCCAATTAATGAATAAAATATGGATCGAGTCCCTCTAAGCACCAATTAGATTGTTAGTTTGTATATATTTAGTTTGTTTTAATGTTTGAAAAGCATTTTATTGCATCAAGATATCCTTCACTCTCAACACAAATTGAGGAGATGATTTCTTATAAATACCCCATTGTAAAATGTAAAAAGGGTTGTCGTTATTATGCATTAAGATTATGCTTTTGGTGCTAGCAATTAGAGTGTAGTTATTCTTGCCTGGATGTGTCATTATTTTGTGGATTTATTCATGAGATTGTGATTGAGCCAAAGGTTTATTGCATTATTTTTGGCTGTGTGATCTTTTAGTTCTAGTGTTTGCTATAGATATATGAATTCCGTTGACATGATGAGCTTGAGAAGAGATCACCCAATTGTGCCTACATAGCTTTTTGTCTCGCATGAGTGCACTTTCCATGGCCTTGTGATTTGATGAAGAGTGAAACATCATTCGATTTGTTAAAGATTCTCACCGACAATTGCATCAGTGGATTCTTGGAAGTGTTGCTCCTATTTTCATTGGTTTCCTACTGATTTCTTCAAAGGTTTAACTCACAGCGTGTTGTGTTCTGTAGCTTATGTCCGTTTACGAATTTCACTTTCAAGTTATTTAATTTCATGTTATTTGCTTTCAGTTTTGTTATTTTCTTTACTAACCCCCCTGTTAGAATAGGACCTCATAGTAGCTGCATTGTTAGAGTTGCATTCATTGAAAAATAGAAAATACAAAAATATTATTCTTTTGGTGTGATATTTTGAGACAACGAACAAATTTTACTTGATTCCAAGGTAAAAGAGTTTTTTGAACTAGCAAAGGCCTCCTCGTGAACATTTGCATTTATCTTCTACTGAGCAAATTTTGGTACATCGCAAGACAAACACTGAACCTTGGAGTGGATCTTTAAAAAGATTTTCTTTTCAAGAGAGGAATTACACTATGGATTCCTGCCATTGACCTCATGCAAAATGAACACCCAACAAGGATCAAATACAATTTTCCAAGGTAGTAAAATTTTATACACAAATTTATTTATGTATGTGTATAGATATGTATATATATGTATATATATACATATATACATATGCATATGTATATATATGTGTATACATACATACATACATACACACATATGTGTGTGTCAGTGTATGCATATATGTACATGTATATATAGATAGAGAGAGATCTTGTGGATTGTCGAGATTAGATGAGATCTATGATTTTGTTGCTGTACCCTTGTGATCTCTGTATATGTATGTATGTATACATATATGTCTGTTTATACATGTGTATGTGTGTGTACATACATACATATGTGTGTGCCTATGTATGTATGTATCTATATAAAAAAAGAGATCTTGGCACAACAAAATAATAATAAAACTTACTCAACGGGTATCATGGCCACATATTCAATGGAAATTGATGTAGAAAGAATAGGAAAGGTGTGCTTTATGGGCCTTCCACAAAATTTTAGAGTTGTAGAACCAACTCTACTCCAGCACTCCTTAATCCTTACTATGTTCATAGACATAATAGGCCTAATTAGGCTTGGATTACAAAGACAGTACCAAGTAATGGGTAGATGGAATCAATCCAAAACTTAAAATACATTATTCCACTCAACTCTTAGGTAGGGACTCAGATTTATAATATTTTCCAACCAGTCAAATGAATGTAAGTATGTTGCATCTTTTAAGAACAATTTCTCAACTAGGGAAGAATTTAAAACCCTCAATCAGTTATCAATAATTTTCATAAATGAAATAATTAAACCAATCCTTTTTTTGGGATTCAATAAAAGTGAGTTACCAACATTTTCTCCAAGTTATATCCAAATCCAATCAAGGAAATAAAAATTATTACAATTTCCTCAAAATTGTTCATATTATGATAGAATCTAACTAGTTTTTACTAAAACATCCATAACTTCTTCCAAACGTAATGAAAATAATATAAACTAAAACCAAATTGAATCTAATTCATATAAATTTCTAAAAATATAGGTTTCAGCTCCTTATCATTCCAAATGCATTCTCATCAAAAAAACCATCAAAGAAATTGAACAAAAAATAACCAAAAGACTTAAATATACTACATCAAAATAAGTTTTCTTCCATTCCAAATCCTTCCACGAACCTTTCCAACTTACCATTTCATGTTTTTGAGATCAAATTTATATATTTTGGAATGAAATTAAACTCTCCAACCAACCCACAACTACCCATTAACATCTTGAATCCTACTTTTTAAAAATCATCACCAAGTTGTAGAAGTTGTCATTACAATTTTGGCAACTTTTGAACAACTTTTACAATTATTAACCAAATGAATTAAAAATTTCCCTAAATAATTAAATATTATAGAGATGACTTGAAGAATGAAATTATATTAGTTCCACTCTATTTTGATACATTTGAGTGGTTTTATTGCAACTTGACATTTTTAGGACCTTGTAAGTCACTGTGCTTTTAATGGCTTTTATAGCCATTAAAAATTATTTGAATGAACTCCAAATGGTATTTAGGTCCTTATATATCATTGAAACCATGTTAAGGACAATGTAAAATATGAGTTTACGTCTAAGTCATCCAATGAATAGGTTCTTCAACACAATACTCCCCAACTCTGAAATTTTTCCAAGTCCTCTTGGAAATGGGGTTTCAAAGATCTCTTCATCTTCACTTTTGGTCTTTCAATTGATTTTCTTGAGAATATGAACCTATTAAGAAAAAATTTATGTCCTCTCCAATATCATTTCTTCATCACCTACATTGTAATGAGAATAACAAAAAACTCATGGGCAAAAATCAATTGATTAGTATCAAAATAAATCACAAAATTTGTATCTTTCTTCTCCAATCTTCTTGGCAACTCTTCTCTTTTACCATAATTGTCATCATAAATCTGATTGATTCTTCTCTTTTTTTTCACTATCATCCTCTATCTCTAAAAATACATCAACATAATATTTTTCAACAATGTCTAACTACATGGAGTCTTCAATTGGTTCATCTTTCTTATTAGATCCAATCAACTCTTCCTCTTTTGTTTCTTATATCCTTATTTCCCTTTGATTTTCCTTAAGTTCATTCTCTTTTTCCACATATTTTTTAACTTCTTGAACCTTTGGAAATTTAAATTCTTCATCTTCTTCACCATTTCCAATTCACATCTCTAGGATTTTAATAAGTGCCTCTTTTTATTTTTGAATGTTCTAGATATATGTGTTATCTATAACATACTTTGAGTTCAAATAGATATAAGTTTATTTCCATATAGTTTTGTGGTGGGAACTAAATCCCTAATTTTCAACATTTTTTAACAACTAAAAACATATCTACAAAAATTAGGAAAATATATCATTTCTTATTCCAAATAATTATTAAAAATTATAATCTTAAAATTCAACCATTTCTACAAATTTCATTAGTTTACTTCATTTTCAAATTAAAAATAATAATGTTAATTTTATGTTATTGAAGGTGAACAATTATAGTTGTGTTAGCCTTTTCCTTTAGAAAAGGGTGACACAGGTCTGTGCTTTTACTCATCAACCATAATGTCAAAGAAATTGTAAGAAAAATAACCAAAAAACTAAAATATACTACATCAAAATAAGTTTTCTTTCATTCCAAATCCTTCCTCCAACTTTTCCAACTTACCATTTCATGCTTTCTATTTTATAATTAAATCAAAATCTCCAACTAACCTACAAATACCCATTAACATCTTTAAACCAACTTTTAAAATGTTGTCACAAAGTTGTAGAAGTTGTCATTAAAATTTTGGCAACTTTGAACAACTTTTACACTTATTATCCAAATGAATTAAAAATTTCCCTAAACCCTTAAATCATGATAGAGATGAACTTAAGACTCAAATTATATCAGTTCCACTTTATTTTGATAATTTGAGTGGTTTTGTGTCACTTGAAATTTTCAAGACCTTGTAAGTCACTGTGCTTTTAATAGCTTTTATAGCCTTACAAAATTATCTAAATGAACTCCAAATGGTATTTAGGTCCTTATATAACATTGAAACCATATTAAAGACAATGCAAAATATGAATTTATCCATCAATCATCCAATGATTAGGTGATCTTGAGAAAAATGCCTATTGGTAGGTAGATTTCTCTTTTTTTTATCTCATTTTCCATGTGTTTATTTAACTTGAACTATTATTTCTTAGGGTAAATTTTGTAATATTGGATACATTTTATGTAGGATGTGATCAAGACATTCCTAGATGTACCTGCATAATGAATTTCTCATGAGCAATGAAGACAAGCTTCCCTTAGAGTAGTAGGAGGCAATAAGGACATTTCGAGTACTTTAAAGATTGATCTCATGAAATTCTAGGTAAGTTACCATGTCTATACACATATGGATGTTCAGGTAATCAACCTTACATTTAATAAAAAGAATATGTACTTCAAAACAAATTTTAAATTAAATACTAGAATCATGCATGCATAACTAGTTTTACATTTGAATAAAGGGTCCCCTTATAGAATGAAGAATGCATACTTGTGTTTTATCTTAATATATTTTAGTAGATGCAACCTAGTCTACTTGCCTTTTGAAAATAAAAGGCTAAAGTCTAAGTTTCAACATTAACTTGACTAGTCTATTTAGACCTATTGATTATTGTCACATTCTTTTAAACATAAATATATGAGGAGTGAGTTAGGATGTGTATAGGTTAACCTTATATTAACTATAAACTACAAATAAAAGGTTGCAATAAGGTATTATAGTATTGTAATTATAGAAAACTGCTTGATTCGTCAAAGTGGGTGTATGATGGCAAAGAGTCATATTAGGTGAGTGAAACTCACTAGTGGTTATAGGAATAGATATACATCAAAAAAAATTCAAACCAAAACTATATATTCATTAGACTAAGTAGTTTGAGGGTCTTAATCCCATGGATACATGTATATGGGTAGTCTACAAGTAGGTGGAGTATGCCTCCAATGTGCAGATGTCTTGGACATAGTTAGGTAGCACTTAACTATTTGAAGACATTATATGTTAACTCATGAGCTCATTCTCTTGTAAAATCCTCTTCCACAATGACATTACCTCTAAATGATGCAAAGGATGTTGAAGTGGTCCCCAACCTTGAAACACTC
Organism: Cupressus sempervirens; assembly: GCA_028749045.1. Taxonomy (NCBI): domain Eukaryota; kingdom Viridiplantae; phylum Streptophyta; class Pinopsida; order Cupressales; family Cupressaceae; genus Cupressus; species Cupressus sempervirens. Next base: position 706,883,739 of record CM053788.1, on the reverse strand, counting down.
TTATAAGAAATGACAAAGCAAATGTAGATGCAATACATATATTACTATTATTTATGTACATGTATTTATGTATGTATGTACGTACATGCGTATGTACATACATACATACATACATACATACATACATACATACATACATACATACATATATATATATATATATATATATATATGTATATATGTATATATACATACATACATACATACATACATACATACATATATATATATATATATATATATATATATATATGTATATATGTATATATGTATATGTGTATAGATATACATACACACACGTATGTGTACGCCTATGTATGTATATATAAAAAGAGATCTTTGTAGAACAAAAAAATTGGTCGAGCTACATACATATTCTGGAATCCACATAATAAAACAATAAAACTCACTCAACCCATGTTAAGTGAATTACCTCAAGATTCTACACAAAAATAATGCAAACTAGGAAAAATGGGCAAACTTCATAAGAAAATTTACAAAAACATATCATAGCAGATATTTTTAGAAAGAAACAAGCCATAACTCAGTTAAATTTCTCTAGTTGCTAATTACTTGGGTTGATTACAAATTCTTATAGATCTATCATTAGATTAGGTATTATAAATTGAACAATTAGTTGTTCCCAGCTAGCAAGATCAAATACAGTTTTCCAAGGTGATAAAATTGCATATACAGATGCATCACTTGAATGTCATGCATGAAGTGCCTTCCCTAATTTATAAAAAATGGTTGGATATAAAGGATCCATATGCTGGCCCAAAAATGGAAGCCAAGAATGTAACCATGCATGTATTTGCATGGTCTCCCTTTGAGGTTCCCAAGTATCTATTATTTTTGTTGATTTGGGCATACTGAAGTCAATAGTAACTTCTCCTATGTCTCTAGAAAATGTAGCATAGGTTTAGGGTCCCTTGGCTCCCAAGAATTTGTATTTATGTATGTATGTATGTATGTATACAAAGAAATCTTTTGGATTATGGAGATTAGTGGAGATCTAGGATTTTATTGTTGTGGCCTTGTGATTACTACATTTTGTTGTCCGGCCTTTGAAATCTCTACATCTCATTGTCATGCCCTTTTGATCTTTTTATGTGTGTGCATCTATGTATGTATGTATATACATATATACATATGTATATGTATGTATATGTGTAGATACATATATACACACACATATGTGTGTGCTTATGTATGTATGTATGTAAATAAAGAGATCTTGGCACAATAGAAAAAAAATAAAACTTACTCAACATGTAGCATGGACATAGATGCGATGGCAATGTCTATTGGTAAGCATATTCTTCTTTTTCTCTCTCATTTTTTATGTGTTTATTTTACTTGAACTATTATTTCTTAGGAGGGATTTTTTAATATTGGATTCATTTTATCTAGGAGGTGATGAGGACATTCTTGGATGTACCTGTGTTAGATGTATGAGAATCACCAAAGAATTGTGATGAATTTCTTATGAGCAATGATGGTGGACTTCCCCTGAGAGTAGTAAGAGGCGATTAGAACATTCTAGGTACATTAAAGATTGATCCTTTCTTAAAAATTATAGATGTTAATGGGGAATTCAAATGTTAGAGGTGGGTTAGGCCAAATGAGCTTCCACCTTCATGTGGTTGACCCTGATCAGCAGAGAATATTAAACTATTCTCAAAACCAAGTGAAGCTCAACATTAAACTATGATTATTGTGAATCTATTGGTTTTAGGAAATGCAGAAGGATTTCATAGTTAAATATGCAATCTTAATTCATATGCATATGACATCACGTGGAGCTAAAAAAACCCAACAGGTTTGTATTTTTTGTTGGAAGTTTGCATAGACCTAATAAATAAATGTAAATGTGGTGAGATTTTTATGCTCTACCTATTGTCAATGCATATAGAACACAGTTGCATATGCATTCTCGATTCAAAGAGGCAAAATGATGTCACTGTTGTAGGTCTGGAACCATTTTTGTTCTTAACGATTGGTCCTTTCTTAAAGATTTTAGATGTTAACAAGGAATTAAGATATTGGAGAGGGGGGGGGGGGGAAATAAGATTCCACCTTCACATAGTTGGCCCTGATTAGTAGAGAATATTAAACTATTATTAAACTAAGTGACCCTCGATATTAACCTATGATTGCATGACAACTAACTATGTGAATCTATTGGTGTCAGGCAAGGTAGAAGGATGTCATAGTTCAATATGCTACTGCAAATGTTATTGTAATTTAAATAGTTTTAAATTTTTGAGAATAGAACCCTATACACAATTATATGTGAATGATAACCAAAATAGATTGATTTGATAAAAAAAAATGTGCATCCACACATATGCCACAACTATAAAGGACACATTGATATCAATTGGTACTTGTTTGACAAATGATAACAAATAGCCATTTACAAACATTTGCAAGATATGTCAAATCTCCATCTCTTGTATTAGATTAGTTTTTAATAATTATGAAACCCTTCTAAATTGAGATAATCTAGGAGTGTTGGCTTCTTAAAAGAATATTGTAATTCATCCAACTTCACCTCCATAACTTTCTTTGGAGACCAAAGGTAGTATGGTGGTTTTCTATTTGCAATGTCCCTCCTCATGTCCCTCAAGTGATCATGCTTTCTTATCTGGCCATATTAGTCCATCTCAACAAGATATCTATTGGAAGGAGTTCTTGTAATGCCTACCTCGATATGACTTTTTTGTTGTAGTGTTGGATTCTTTTAGGTTAGTTTTCTAATAATATTTTATGATTATCGGTACTTGCTTACTAGATTAGATTTAATGTATTTCATATTTAGTTGATATGTGTTGAGTTACTTGAGTTATTCAACTATTTTATATGTTCATGATTATTTCGATGATTATATAGGTATGTTTAGTTAGTGATTTCAGTTATCACATGATGGTTAGATGGATTTATTATATGCAATTTCTATGGATGCTTACCCCATATTGCATGTGTATGGTGTGTGTATATGTTTTCTATATGTTTAAGATTTCTAATGTGGTTGAGGAAGGGAGTCATAGTCACCTACTAGTCAAGATCTACATGATGAGTCACTTCATGTCATTGCCTATTTAGTTTAGAATATATGTGTTTGTACATGTGTGAATTTGATGTAGATTGAAGGTACTAGGTATCAACTTCCCTGAATTGCCAAGATTAGCATACCCTATCATAGATTCTAGAAAGTAGGACAAGTATTTGAGTTAGTTTCACCTTTCTGAGTTCGTCAAATGACATGAATTCATGATTTTTACCGTAGAGTTTGTTTTGGTATTTTGTGCATTATGATGAGTTTTTGTATTTGGTTTTGTGGGTGTTTGATGATTTTCTATTATAATTAAATTGAATTAAAAGATAATTTATTGATTTAATTTAATAAAAAATTAATAAAGAAAATTCAATATTTAATTAATTGATAAATTAATTAAATAAAAGAATTAAATTTAAAAGACTATATTAAAGTTCTATCTTTGAAGTATTTATATTTATTTAATTTAATGATAACTATTTAAGAGTTTTACTTTAATAATAAACAATAATGTTATTAGTTAAGTTAATAAATATATTATTAAAAATGTCTCATGAATTAATTAAATAAAAGAATGAAACTTAAAAATAAAGTTATAATTCTAATTTAGGTATAATTATATTTATTTAATTTAATAATAATGTTTTAGGTATTTTATTTTAAATAATAAACTCTAAATAATATTATTAGTTGAATTAATAAATATATTATAAAAGCATCTCATGATTTTGTGTGTGTGTGTGTGTGTGTGTGTGTGTGTGTGTGTGTGAGAGAGAGAGAGAGAGAGTAATTAAATTGCATAAAGCTTATGCATGAAATTAAAATATAATAAATTAATTAAAGAGAGTAATCAATTATTTAAGAAAGCTTATTTTAATTAAATTGCATAAAGTATATGCATGAAACTAAAATATAATAAATTAAATAAAGTGTGAAAGCTAATTAATTTAATAAAGATATTATAATTAAATATCTAAAAGTTTGTGCATGAAGAGGTAAAAAATAATAAGTAATTGATCAATGAGTTCCCTCATGTGATTGCACAATTAGAGCCCCAAATTAAGAGAGAACTCTTTATCGGAGATCACATGATTACACAATCAGAGCCCCAAATTAAGGGAGAGTTTTTTATTAGAGATTTAGAGCTCATTTTGCAATTACACAAGATTGGAAGAGTCAATTTCTGGAAGGAGGGTTTTCAAAGGGAAGGAAATTTTTTGTGTGTTTTGTGCATTCATTATTTTAGCATCAGATCTAGGTAGGATCTTATGGGTTTTTTTATTAGTTTCTCGTTCTTCAATTTCTTTATCGTCTTCATGTTTGTGGATCTCTTTTTAGAATTGAATTGAATTTGAAACCTTTTTTTGTGATTTTATCATTCTTTATTTGAGAAACCTTTGTATATGAATTGAATCTAAAACCTTTTCATGATATTATTGTTCTTCATTTTGAGATCATCTGTATGTAAATTAGAAAATTGAAACCCTCCTGTTCAAATTATTGCTCTTCATTTTCAAGAGCATCTGTGAACGAATTTAACATATGAAACCCTTATTTGATTGATTGGATAATTCGTTCTTTGAATCAATTAATAAATTTGTGTTTTAGGGATAGAGTTTGGGAGAGCTTCCATTTTTTGTAAGTTTTCATTTTTGAAAAGTTTCCATTTTTAGTATGTTTTCATTTTTGAAAAGTTTCCATTTTTAGTAATTTTATGTTTGCAAAAGTTTCCATTCATAGTAAGTTTCAATTTTTTGAAAGTTTTGATTTTTAGTAGGTTTCTATTTTTCTAAATTTTCTATTTTTAGTGGGTTTCTATTTTTAGAAAGTTTCTATTTTTATTAAGTTTCCATTGATGGGAAAGTCTCTATTTTTAGCACATTTTTATTTTAGGAAAGTTTCTATTTTAGCAAGTTTCTAATTTGGGAAAGTGTCTATTTTTAGCAAGTTTCTATTTTAGAAAAGTCTCTATTTTTAGCAAATTTTTATTTTTTGAAAATTTCTATTTTTAGTAGGTTTTCATTTATTAAAAGTCTCTAAAGGTTTTCCAAAGTTTAATAAATTTAAATTGTTTTTTTAAAACACGGTGACATAGTCACTTGATACATTTATATATAAATTTAGAATTATTATGGGAATAATTGATAATTATTATTATTAATAAGTATTATTAAAATTTGATTTATTACTTTACTATTTAGATATAATTCTAAAGTAAATTAAAAATCAAAGAAAGTAATTGGAAGAATTAATGTTTTCTTTCTTAAACTTGGATGTGTTTATATGGTTCAGATTATATATGAAAGTGATTTGTAATAGTATGATAATTTTATAATTCAAAAACCTTAGTAATTATAATACTTCGAGAAAATGTAAAGTGAAACCTAATTGAGATCAAAAACATTATCAACTGTAATATTTGGAAATGAAAACTTAAAAACTATAGGTGAAAATGAAACTAGTGTGTTTTGAAAACATAATATATATAGTGAAAGTAACTTTTGTATGCACTCTTTTTATGACGTGTGATTTTACTGTTGGGTGTCAGGTTGACTTACCTTTGACCAAATTAGGATATTTATCAGAGGCTCAAGAGTTTTTTTTTGTGATTTCATGATGATGTTTTGATTATGATCTTTTATACTTAACCATGTTAATGTATCTTATATGCTCTATGAGGTGATTTGATCTATTAATTGTTATTGCTTTCCAGTGTTCTTGTGTGAAACTAAGGTGAATGGAGTACCTATCTGATTAAGCTTTAAGTCTTTGATTAGTTGATTTTGGACTGCTTTCTAGTTGCTTGTATAGGATTGACTTGTTTGTATAATTTGTTCTTGGTGATGTCATGTTATGATTTGGATTGGTTTATGAGTACTTGATTTTTGATCGGTCTTGTTAGGATGAACATATTGGTGGAATCCGTGATTATAATTAGTGATTTTCAGTACTTGTTAGTTGCTTGTTTAAGAACTAATATATGATATGTGGTCTTTTGTGATCTATAAATTTTATTGAGCTTAGGGTAGGTTATTTGTATGTCATGTTGAGAAGTGGTTTGCAATGGAGGTTGGAGCCCTAAATAGGCTACCTAAGTAATCCATTGTAGGTTGTTTTAATAAGTGATAACATTTCATTAAGTGGATTTAAAATGAATTAACAAGATATGGTTCCACAGAAAGTTACTAGGGGGCTGAAGGACTAAAAGACTAGTCAGGCAACCTTAGAGCTGACTCATTAGTATGGCTTGTTAGTACAAAAGGATACTACTACTGCATAGAGTCACTAGGGGGCCAGAGGATTAAAAGACTAGATGAGTAACCTTAGATTTGTTTCATCCAATGAAACTTGCACACTTGCTTATCAGATTTCCTACGTGTCTATGTTGTCTCTAGGATTAGTTGATACTTGTGTCTTGGTACCCTTGACATAGTTTACTTTCAAGTGGTTCCTTGAACCTAGCTATTGGTTTTGACTTTTGAGTTTGTTATCATCTTTAAGACTTGAAAATATCTCCTCAACACAGTGGGAGTGGGCCTTTTTGGGTTCCATGAGGTTGGGTTGTAGTGCTTTTTCTTATACCATTGAGATCTAACAATTAGATGCCGTTGTTGGATGTGTTTGTACATATGTTCTTTTCTATTTATTCTTGTATTGCTATGATGGAAAATTATACTCTAAGTGTATTGTATTCGATTTTATAATATCTTAAGGGATGTTATAATCTATTTTATGATGTATATTATTTCATTCCTTCATACCCTGTGATTGGTACAGTGGATGATGGTGCATTATGATGATTGTCAAGTGGCATTCGAGATGACTATATATTATTTATTCAAGATGATTGTATATTATTTAAATGGAATTATACTTGTATAGTATTCTTTGATGTGGATTTATTATATATTGGATTTAGTTTTAATTAAAAATTAAATGTGATTCAATGTCATGGGGCCCTTAGGAGATTTAACTTGTTTATGTGTTGTTGACATATGAGTGTATGTTAATTGCTTCTGATATTATATAACTGTTGATGTATCTTTATCTTTTAAAAAATATTTAGAAAACTCAGTGAAACTTTAGGTTAACATCTTTTGGGTCACATGGTAGGGCATCACATATGGTATCAGAGGCATATTTTCTACATTGGGAGCTCTAGGTATATTGGAATGCCACTAGTTATTAACTAGTTGAATTGAAACAAAACTTGAACTATTATACGTATTTATTACAAACATGAAATTCAAACTGAAATGAAGCATAAACAATGTTATATATCATTTGCAACTTTAACACTTGGAAACTTCAAACTTTAACACATGAAACTTGAAAACTTTAGATTTGATACTTGAAACATAGAAAAGGGCAAAACTTGTAAAACTCTTGAGTTGGATTTCGAAATATTTTCTTAGGATTGTGCTTTAAGGTGATATGCCTTTGATTGTCTTTGTGAGCATCATGTTGTTCTTGTTTAGGTGTTTTCAATAGAATTATAAACTTGAACCTAAGTAGTTTGAACAAAAAATAATTAGAAGTAGTGGAACTTTTGAACATGGAACTTGGAAACTCATAATATTTATTTTCTTCACTTTTGATTTATGTCTATACATTATAACTTTTATGTCTTTCGATGAATTTAGAGATGTTGATCTTTTTTTTGGAGTGTTTTAGGGGAAATATTTATGTATTTGTTAAAAAGATGAATGTTGGATCAATGTGATTTTTAGTTTATTATTAAACCATAATCATATTGCTCTAAGTGACTGAAAGTGTATACATAGTTAACTTATTTGTGTTAGTTTCTTAAATGAATTTTTTTTGACATTGTAGATAGTACTCTTTAACTTTTAGTTACCCTAGTCATTGTAGTAGGCTTCAAAGAGGAAGCCTAGGGGGAGTGAATTTGATGTCTACCCCTAGTTAGTTTTAGCTTTATTGTAGGCTTCTAGGAGTAAGCCTACGTCTAGGGGGAGTGGATGTAATACCTACCCCTACATGACTTTTATGTTGTAGTGTCAGATTCTTTGAGGTCAGTTTAATGATTGTGTTTTATTATTATTGATACATGGATACTAGATTAGATTAAATATATTTCATATTCAGTTGATATGTGATGAGCTACTTTAGTTATTCAGCTATTTCATATGTTTATGATTATTTTGATGATGATATAGGTATATTCAGTTAGTGATTTTAGTTATCTCATTATGCTTAGATTGATTGATTTATTATATGCAGTTTCTATGGATACTTACCTCATACTACATGTATATGGTGTGCGTGTTTTTTTTTCTTTATGTTTGACATTTTTGATGTGGTTGATGAAGGGAATCGTAGTCACTTGCTAGTTGGGATCTACATGATGAACCACTTCCTCCCATTATCTATTTAGTTTAGAATGTATGTGTGTGTAAATGCATGGATTTTATGTAGATTGTAGGTACCGGGTATCAACTTCCCTAAATTACCAGGATGAGTATACCCTATCGCAATATTTCAATGGTATAAGTGGGGAGATAATTTTCAAGTCCAAATCCTAAACCCTAAGACAATTGTATTAGAAAGTAGGACAGTTGTATCTAAGTTAGTTTCACCTTTCTGAATTCATCAAGTGACGTGAATTCATGATTTTTACCCTAGAGTTTGTTTTGGTATTTTGTGCTTTATGCTGAGTTTTTGTATTTGGTTTTGTCGGTGTGTGATGATTTTCTATTATAATTAAATCAAATTAAAAGATAATCTAATGATTTAATTTAATGAAAATTTAATTTAAAAATTTCAATATTTAATTAATTGAAAAATTAATTAAATAAAAGAATTAAATTTAAAAGATTATATTAAAGTTCTATCTTTGACATATTTATATTTATTTATTTTGATGATGATTATTTAGGAGTTTTATTTTAATAATAAACTCTAAATAATATTTTTAATTAAGTTAATAAATATATTGTTAAAAATGTCTCATGAATTAATTTTTAAAAAAAATAAAATTTAAAAATAAAGTTATAGTTCTAATTTAGGCATAATTATATTCATTTAATTTAGAAATAATTATTTAGTAGTTTTATTTTAAATAATAAATTCTAATTAACATTATTAGTTGAGTTAATAAATATATTAATAATTAGCTGAGAAAATATAATTTAATAAAGTTTATTTTAATTAAATTGCATAAAGCTTATGCTTGAAATTAAAATATAATAAATTAATTAAAGAGAGAGTAGGAAATTATTTAATAAAGTTTATTTTAACTAAATTGCATAAAGTCTATGAATGAAATTAAAATATAATAAATGAAATAAAGTGAGAAAGCTAATTAATTTAATAAAGATAGTGTAATTAAACATCTAAAAGTTTGTGTATGAAGAGGTAAAAGATAACAAGTAATAGATGAGTTCCCTCATGTGATTACACAATTAGAGCCCCAAATTGAGTGAGAACTCTTTATTAGAGATTGTGTGATTGCACAATCAGAGCCCCAAATGAAGGGAGAACTCTTTATAAGAGATTTAGAGCTTATTTTGCAATTACATAGGTTTGGAGGACCCAATTTTCGAAAGAAGGGTTTTCAAAGGGAAGGAAAACTTTTTTGTGCTTTGTGCATTCGTTATTTTAGCATCATATCTAGGTAGGATCTTGTGGAGTTGTGCAACAGTTGCTTGTTCGTCAATTTCTTTGTCTTCTTCATGTTTCTAAATATGCTTCCAGAATTGAATTGAACTTAAAACCTTTGTATGTGATTTTATCGTTCTTTATTTGAGAATCCCTTATATATGAATTGAATCTAAAACCTTGTTCATCATATTATTGTTCTTCATTTTGAGATCATCTGTATATAAATTAGAAAATTGAAACCCTCATGTTGAAATTATTGCTCTTCATTTTCAAAAGCATCTATGAATGAATTCAATATATAAAACAATCATTTGATTAATTGGATAATTTGTAGTTTGAATCAATCAAGAAACTTGTGTTTTTGGGATAGGGTTTGGGAAAGTTTTCATTGTTAGTAAGTTTCTATTTTTGAAAATTTTTCATTTTTAGTAAGTTTTCATTTTTTTAAAGTTTCTAATTTTAGTAAGTTTTTATTTTCAAAATTATTCATTTATAGTAACTTTCCATTTTTGGAAAGTTTCTATTTTTAGCATGTTTCTATTTTTAAAAAGTTTGTATTTTAAGTAAGTTACCATTTTTGAGAAAGACTCTATTTTTAGTAGGTTTCTATTTTAGGAAAGTTTCTATTTATAGAATATGTCTATTTTGGGAAAGTGTCTATTTTTAGTAAGTTTCCATTTAGAGAAAGATCTGTTTTTTAGCAAGATTATGTTTTGAGTAGGTTTCCATTTTGGAAAAATCTCTATTTTTAGCAGATTTCTTTACTGGGAAAGGTTTTCCAAAGTTTACTAAATTTATAATTATTATGGTAATAATTGATAATTTTTATTATTAATAATTTTAGTAAGTATCATAAAACTTGATTTATTACTTTATTATTTAAATATAATTCTAAAGTAAATTAAAAATCAAAGAAATTAATTGGGAGAATTAATGTTTTCTTTCATAAACTTGGATGTGTTTATATGGTTCAGATATGTATGGAAATAATTTGTAATACTAGGGAAATTTTATTATTTGAAAACCTTAGTAACTATAATACTTTGAGAAAATGAAAACTGAAACACTAATTGAGATCGAAAACATTATCAACTGTAATATTTGGAAATGAAAACTTAAAACATATAGGTGAAAATAGAAATAGTGTTTTTTCAAAAGCTAATATATTGTGAAAGTAACTTCTGTATGCACTCTTTTTATGACATGTGATTTTACTATTAGGTGTCAGGTTGACTTAGCTTTGACCAAATCAGGATGTTTACTAGAGACTCAGGAGTTTTGTTTCGTGATGTCATGATGATGTTTTAATTACATTCTTTATACTCAACCATGGTAATGTGTCTTCTATGCTCTATGAGGTGTTTTGATCTATTGATTGTTATTGCTTTCCAATGTTCTTGTGTGAAACTGAAGTTAATGGTATACCTATTTGATTAACCTTTGAGTCTTTGATCAGTTGTTTTTAGATTGCTTTGCAGTCACTTGTATAGGATTGAAGTATTTGTATGCTTTGTTCTTGGTGATGTCATGTTATGATGTGGATTGGTTTATGAGTACTTAATTTTTGATCAGTCCTATTAGGATGATTTTATTGGTGGAATTTGTTATTATAATCTATGATTTTCAGTACTTGTCAATTACTTGTTTAAGAACTGATGTATGGTGTGTGGTCTTTTGTGATCTTTTGATTTTATTGAGCTTAGGGTAGGTTATATGTATGTCATGTTAGAAAGTGGCTTGCAATGGAGGCTGGAGCCCTAAAGAGGCTACCTAGGTAACCCATTGTAGGTTGTTCTAATAGCATTTAATTAAATGAGTTTAAAGTGAATTAACAAGATGTGGTACCACAAAAAGTCAATAGGGGGTTGAAGGATTAAAAGACTAGTCGAGTAACCTTAGAGCTAACTCATTAGTATACCTTGTCAGTACAAAAGGATACTAGTGTCACATAGAGTCACTAGGGTGCCAAAGGATTAAAATACTAGCCAGGTAACTCTAGAGTTGGTTCATGCAATGAAACTTGCCCATTTCCATAGTAGATTTCCTACGTGTCTATAATGCCTCTAGGATTAGTTGATACTTGTGTCTTTGTACGCTTGAGATAGTTTCCTTTCAGGTGAATCCTTCAGCCTAGCTATTGGTTTTGACTTTTGAGTGTGTTATCATGTTTTAAACTTAAATTTATCTCCTCAATGTGGTGGAAGTGGGCCTTTTTGGGTTTCACAAGGTCAGATGGTAGTGCTTTTTCTTATACCATTGAGATCCAACTATTGGATGTCATTGTTGGATGTGTTTGTGCAGATGTTCCTTTCTATCTATTCTTGTATTGCTATGATGGATGGTTATACTCTAAGTGTATTGTATTTGATTTCATAAGATCTTAAGGGATATTGTAATCTTTTTTATGATGTATATTATTTCAGCCCTTCATATCTTGTGACCTATACAGTGGATGATGGTGCATTATGTGATTGCCAAGTGGCATTCAATATGATTGTATATTATTTGAATGCAAGTATACTTCTATGTTATTCTTTGATATGGATTTATTATATATTTGATTTAGTGTTAATTAAAAATTAAATTTGATTCAATGTCATGGGACCCTTAGAAGATTTAACATGTTGATGTATGAGTGTATGTTAATTACTTCTGCTATTCTATAATTTTTGTTGTATCTTTATCTTTCAAAGAAAATGTTTGCCAAACTTAGTGAAACTTTAAGTTAACTTCTTTTGGGTCAAATGGTAGACTGATACAATTCCTAAGTCAAGTGTTCCGTAAAACTCAGTGTGCCATGTTGCAATGGTCGCATTTCTTCTTTCTCTAATGAAGAAACATGTTGCAACCAAGAACATCTTCTCTTGATTCTCTAGAGCATCATAGCTATGAAAGATTTCTCTAAGGGATAGTAGTCACACTTACAACATTATTGTCACATACCCATCATAATTCCAATGGATTGTTCCAACGGGTAGCCTTCACTCCCACAACACAGTTGGCATATACCTATTGCACGTGTGACAAACAACTCTGATGACTAGCTATTAGTCCAATGGAAGACTAAAATCTTAGATCATCTCAATTGTGATGATTGACTATCACAACTAGGATGAAAATAAGATGACCTCTTGCCCTTTCCTATTCCAAGTTATGATAACTTTATCCATCACAATCATGACAAATACCCTTATCATCAAAATTTGTGATGATAAAAGTGTAATGCCTATCTGACGAGAGCCTATTCATACTATTGTCACTTGAGCGATAGGTGGCCATTAAAATTGTGATGACCTACCATAACAATTCAAATCCAAATGTAGTAGCAAAGAGTTCCTTTAAGACAAGGGAAGGATTTTACAAGTGGTTAGTTGTGCCTTTTGGGCTAACCAATGTACCAAGAACATTTATGTGGCTTATGTATGAGATACTTAAGGAGTTTCTAGGAAATCTTTTCATTGTTTACCTAGATGATATTTTTATCTTTAGTAAGACACTAGAGGAGCATTTGTTGCACATTTAGAAGGTGTTTGATAAGTTGAGGGAAAAAAAGTTGTCAATAAATTTGAGGAAGTGTAATTTTTTGAAGAAGGATTCAATGTTCCTGGGATTTGTAGTTTTAGTAGAAGATCTAAAGATGGATCTTGAGAAATTGAAGGCTATCCTTGATTGGCCTACTCTAAGGAGTGAAAATGAGGTAAGATCATTTTATAGATTGGATAGCTTTTATAGAAAATTTGTTAGAGGTTTTAGTACTATTTGTGGACTCTTTACTAAAATAATGAGGAGAGATAGGAAAGAGTTTAAGTAGATTGTAGGAGCAGATTAGGGTTTTAGTCTATGGAAATATAAATCTACTAAGAAGCCTATTTTAGCACTTCTAGATTTAAATACGGTATATCAAGTAGATTGTGATACTAGTGGTACTACAATAGGAGTTGTTTTGAGCTAAGAAGGTAGACCTTTTTCTTATTTTAGTGCAAAGCTGAATGATGCAAAAAGAGATTTTTCTATTTATGATCAAGAATTTTTATGCTATAATTAAGGCATTGAAGAAATGGAGACACTATCTTCTTTGTAACGAGTTTTTTTTGTATACCGATCATCAAGCTTTGGAATATTTGAATAGCCATGGAGAATTTAACCAAAGTCATTTGAAATCGGTTGAGTTTTTGTAAAGTTATAATTTTTTCTTGACACATAAAAGTGGAAAGTCTAACAGAGTTGAAAATGTTCTTAGTAGAAGACAACTCTTACTGATAGAGATGCAAGATGAGGTGGTTTGGTTCAAGGATCTCAAGAATTTGTATCTAGGGGACCCTAATTTTGGTGAATCTTGGAAGGCTTGCACAAAACCTATTACACATGATAGGGTGAAGTGGCTAGATTTCATAATCCAAGATTTTATGTTTTTCTAATGAAGTCAATTGTGTATTACAAGAAGTTCTATGAGAGAGAATCTCATCAAGGAAAAGAATAGTAGAGGATTGGATGGACATTTTGGTAGAGATAAAACCATTTCTTTGGTTGGAAAGAATTATTGCTAGCCATAGTTGTAGCAAGATGTGAATAAGTTGTACAATTTTGTATAGTATGTCAAATGGTGAAAAGAGTGAAGTACAATATAGGGTTGTATCAATCGTTACCTATACCAGACAAGTCATGGGACAATTTCAGCATGGATTTTTTTCTTGGTTTATTAAGGACTGGGTGATGACATGATTTGTGGTAGTTGATAAATTTTCAAAGATGGCACGTTTAATTCCTTGCAAGAAAACAAGTTATGTTGATTATCTTGAAGCATTATTTTTTAGAGAAGTGGTTTGACTACATGGTCTGCCAAAGAGCATAGTTTTCGATTGGAATACTAAGTTTGTTGGGTATTTTTGGCATACATTGTGGAAGAAGGTAAAGATATATTTGAAGCTCAGTTCATCACATCATCCAAAACCTAATGGATATATAGAGTTGGTTAATAAGAGTTTGAGAAATTTGTTGAGATGTTTAGTTGAATATAAGCCAAAAGGCTGGGATCTAATTTTACCATAGGAAGAATTTGCATATAATAATTTTGTCAATAGGAGTACTGGTGAATCACCATTCCATATTGTATATGAGACTAGTCCTAGGAATTCTTCTAAATTGGAGTAATTGGATAAAGGAGAAATCCATACTATTGAAGATGAAGATGTTGTTGAACATTTGAAGAACATCCATGAGGAGGTGAGGAGGCATAATATTAAGATGAATACACAGTACATAGCTAAGCCTAATGTGAAAGGTAGGTATAGGATATTTTATATTGGAGATGAAGTCATGGTACATTCAAGAAAGGATCATTTTCTAGTGGGTGCATACAATAAGCTAAAAATGAAGAAGTTTAGATTGTGCAAGATAGTGAAGAGGTATGATTCTAGAAATGTTGATAAAGTAGAGTTGCTTGCTAAACTAAATATTTCACTAGTATTTAGCATTTCAGATTTGATAGAGTATCATGAAGGAGGTGATGGAGATGAAGTTACAAAAGTGCAGTGGATTATTCTAGTAGCTACCTTAGCTATGAAGGAGATTAACTAGGAGATATTAGATAGTCATGTTGGAAGGAGCTCACAGATCAAAATCTACAAAGAGTATCTAGTAAAGTGGAAAGGCAGACTAGTAGAATAATCATCATGGCTAGCAAGGGAGGAAGTTGACCATCTTTGGTTTCCTTTAAACACTTGAGACATGATGGGGTCACTTTTAAAATTACCCCAAGTGTCCAACGCATGAGCATCCTAGGTGTAAGAGAAATCTTGCATCACCTAAAAATATTTCCTTTTCTTTCCTTGAATAAGGGTTTTCTCAGTCTAAAGTTGTTATTTCTAAAGGCTTTCTACTAAGTAAGTCGATCATTAGAGCTCCATATGTCCTAATTTCAAAGGTGGATGTTCATCTTAGATATATAAGCCTACCAGTTGAGGCTTAGTGCCATATAATGAGTATTTGTGGAGTTGTTACAAATTTTTATTGTGTAGTTTTACTATAAAAAAATCTAGGCTCAGCTTTGAAGGCCTTAAAGGCCTCAGATGGGTGTGAAAATGGAGCCAACTAGAGACTATACAAATCAAGCCTTGTAGATTAGAAGCTAAGGATTCTGAAAAGTGGTTATATTAGCCAATCAGAGCAATGGTTCAAAAGTTATTCCCTTCCAAAGTTGGGTTGACTAAAATCTCCAAAATAAGTGTCAAAGGTGTATCGCACTTACTCTATATTTAATTTTTGGTTTAGTCGGTCTCAAGGGTTAAGTTGTGATGTCTAGAAACTTCTCAAGTGATATGAAATTTCCTATTAAGGAATATTTATACATTACCTAGGACAACTTTGGAAGATAGCTCGTAGCTCTATGTTGCAACTTATTGTGAGGAGGGCACCCATGTGGGTTTGGATATTGTATTTCAAAATTTTGTAATCCCACATTTACAATGATAATGAGAAGCTCATATTTTATTCTCACAAATTCTTGTTGTTTCTTTGTTTCCAATATGTATTTGTGGAATTGAGAGGAGAACCTTTCAAAAAATTATCTACTAATAAATGATTACATGTAATATAAACACATTATAATATAAAAATTGAATTTACTACAAAGAAATTACTCTATCAAATTTGTAAAAAAAATTATATTAATAAAATCTTTTATATTAAAATAGATTCACTTATTGTTATTGATATTATAGAAATATTTTTTTATTAATAGAATTCTATTTTTTTACCATAGTTCTTTTCCCATTATAATTATAAGTGTCAACCATAAAACAAACAAAAGTAATTCACATGCCAATCATATAATAGTGGGTTAGCAAGTAAAAATAAAGCATATAGGTTATTGGTGATCTTTCCAAAGAAACATGAGGCTTACATCACATAATATTTTCAATTAATATAAAGATGTAAAAATAAGAATCTTAAATCACATCATTGTTGTAGTTAATGAAGATGTAGATACATTTTAGTTTCTTAAATTGTTCTTATATATGAATATAAAGAACACAAAATTAAAGAACTTGTTAATTGAGTACTATGAATGTCTAATTATTGAGCTAAATAATATATAAAGATAATTTAAAATAGGTCTCACCATGTAGTGTGTCGATTAAGTGATGATGTTGGTGGTGTCCCCACCTAGGTTCAAACTTTCATTGGACCATTGTGATTGTGGACTTGTTCGACTTCATTAATCTAATGTGTTCATACATTTGGAAACTAAATTCATAATAAGGAGACATGGTTCCTTGTTTATGGCCTCACTAGCTCATAAATCTATGTCAAAAGTGTTTCATCTTGAGCCAAAGGGTGTTTTGTGCTAATGTTCCTAGTCACATTAAAAAGTTTACCACAGACATTGATTTTTTTTAGAACAAAAATTAAACATCTTACTACATACTTATTTTTATTGAATATATAAAGTAATAAAATTTTAAAATTATAATTATTATTTAGATTTACTCTAATGCTTTTTCTATAGAAAAAGCTCAAAATAAACCCATATTATCATACAAATAGGGAAAAAATGTCATGTCCCTCTCTTAGCAACGTAATTATAACAGGGGATTTGCCTATTATTGACTCTCGTAGGCAAATAATTATGTGAAGAGGGTCGATTTTGTCTTCCAAATAAGAAAGCGGGGCCTACTCATTTGAATATTAAATAAAGGTTGTATTCTAACTTTATAAAGTTAATTATTTAATTTTATAAAGTTAATATTTGTAGTGCAAGATGATTCCGAATGATTTCCAGAAACTTCCCGACAAAGAGATAAATAAAGGACATAGGGCTCCCTTTGAGGCAAGCGATTTTGTGGATTCAATTTCTTTTCCAATTGAGGCAATTTGTAGCCATCGGTCTGCAAGTTCCCATAAGATCTCTGAGAACGAAAACTCTCTTAGATCTGCATAACTGAGGAGGTGGGATATCTTCCGAAGGGTTGCTTATTGGAGATGGCACTCAGCCATTTCATGTTGTAATAATTTGCATATTCAGGTTTACAGATAGGGTGATTGACGGATCTGTAACCAGGAGAGAGTCTGTATTGCAAACAGCAGCTTAGAATGGACGCCCAACTTCTATAATGAATAACCGGAGCCAATACCTCAACCAGAATGTCTGATTTCTAGGAATGGGATCGCGCGGGCAAGGAAACATTGGATCGAGCATTGAATTGATACTCCCATTGCAGATTCGCCGCCTTGGCATTTACCTTGGATAGCGCGGGTTTAGGATCCCTCTCCAGATCTAAACCCGACTCAAGTCCCTCACCATTGGGCGCCTAAGAGAATGCGGTGGTCGCAGTAACGAACGTGAACCAATCCAAGGCAAAACCGTCTATGAAGAACAGGTGCCGGGTTCAGTCACCATTCGGAAGGAGGAAAAAACGAAGGCATTGTCAACATTGGGGAATGATTGCGCACGGACCCGAAAATGGGTTAAAGTTTGATAGCAGCGTCACTCCTTGAAGGCAGATCTTGATTGAATTCCGCAATCTCCTGTTGACGGCAAACTCAGGTTCCTTTGAAACCAATTCCTCCGTTTGGGCTCTGATATTCAATATTAGAACTGTTAATGAATGTTTGAAAATTTGATGACAATACGAATTCTCCCTTATTGCTATTACCCATTCACATTGGTATCCATTTTGTGTTTCTCGCTGAGTTAATACAGACTGAAGTTTGCAAGATAAGCGTTAACAAATTATTTCAATCCAGTATTTTTTTTTTTTGGGGTGATCGTTGGAAAGGGTTATTTCAAAAAAACACTACATAGAATATGCTATTTATTTTTGTAAACCATCATAAAGAAATGTTCTCACCTAAATCATATTATATTTTCCTTGTTCCACTAAAAGTCAATCACAATAAAAAAATGTATTCCTTCTTTTTTAGAAATGGAAGTGTTTCCCCCTAGTGACTAGAACTACAATAATAAAATTACAATTATTCAATAATAATATAATATTTTTGTGTTTCAATTCTTGTTCCAATTTTCAAGATATCTTAGTATTAAGGATATGAAATTTTTTGGAGGAGATTAATCATATCTAAAATGCAAACAAATAGAAGAGTTTAGAAGCACATTATCATGAGAAATTTTATGATTTAGTCTTTAATTAATACAAGATTTCTCTATAGAAAAAGGGTGCTTCCTAGTTGTAATAATAGCTATCAACAAGACAAGTAGGCTAGGTTAATAATGGAAGAAGAGTTAAATGATACAACAAAATTTTGAATGAATCAAAATTTTAAATATTTAATAGATGGACAATTGGAAAACTTGGCTATAGAAGCATCAAAACTGCTTTGATAAGATAAATCATTGACATCTAATAATTAAATTCAAGATTAGAATGCAAGTATATCCTAATTTTTTAAATTAATTATCTAATACAAGTAAATGATCTTGTCAAAATATGTATAATGCCTATATAGCCTCATATTTGATATTTTCTAAAAAGAAAACGAAAACTAAAGATCACCCACACAATAAAATAAAATAAAATGTGTCATCTATTTACTAAAAAAATAGTTGGTCACCTTCCCTATTGACCACATCCTATGTAGAGTCTAATGTTTCTTTCATCTTCTCCTGCAAACCCATACTATTTAAAATAAAATCTAAGTTGATTGTTTTCCTTTAGAAAAAAGGATTTTCTCTAGACCATGAATGGCCAAAAGATTGTATTCCAACATGGCTTATACTATATTACAAAATAATTAACAAATTTCCTAATTTTGAATTTTCTACTTCACTCCCTTCCCATGCTTTGTCAAAGGATGCTCTTCCTGTGATTCACCTTTGTTAAACTGGTATCTATAGATTATATAGAATTTTGATATTTTGCACCATGTACTATATAAATATATGCATTAGTTCATTGCATATACAAATTTAAATTACCCATCATAATATTTTTTCAAATTGTAGAAAAAAATCTATGTACGCATATGAGGATGGTTGTGAATAATAGAAAATGGTGATTAGTGCTAGAAAGGTAGACCACTCACCAAGGAATATGTTATGCATTGTAAATGCATGTACGTCACCCACAAGATAGATTTAGTTTGCATAACCAATGTGGGAAAGGATGCCAACACAAGATCTAGAATTTGTACGGCTTGGTTTGTGAATTCCAAATAAAAATTGATAATGAGATGTAAAACAAGAAAATAGAGACAAGAATGAGTACACATGGGAAATAAGGTAGACAATTTTACTTTAAGTATAAATTCCATGGCTTTTTGAGTCCAATAGTCAACGACAACTTTAGATCTGGAAATCGAAGACTTGTACCTTCTTATCCTAAACTTTTCACTAATTTTCTATAGCATGACGTCGAGATTCTACCCTATTCCTAGGACCATGTTGACTTCTCCTTGGTCAAAAACGTTTCTACTAAAAATTGTAAGGTAGTATTATTGCAACTTCTAGACATTGTCTTTAAATGTTTGGCTCAATTTTAGCTTCTAAAACCTATAAACCTAAAAAGATGTGCATTTTTAGTTATTGATATATAGGGGTTTTCCTTAGTCAACCTTGAATTTTGGTGATTCCCACATTTGCAGGATAGTCATTAGAATATGTAAAATGTGATATTTGCATGAATCTAGAGTATGTCTTAGTTGCCAGCAAGCTAAAATGCATAAGAAAATTCATAGATCTAACCCAATGCATGAAAGAGTAAAACCCTAGCATGTAATTACAAAAAATGTTTGACTAGATCCAAATTCTAAGGTTAACAAAAAATATAAAGTGGGTAAGTGCACCAAGATGGGAGACAAAATACTTAACCCATTTAAAAAAAGGATTCTCTAAAGAATTCAAAATGGGACCAGGCTTGATAAGCAAGCCTAGCCAAAAATAATAAACAAACAAAATCTAATTGGGTACTAAAGAATAAAAGGTTCTTTAAAATATTATCAAGTTCTAAAAAATAATTTTTTTTCCAAAACTCAATTAATTTTTGAAGAGCTTATTTATTTTTTGAATGGCCATAGTTTTGGCCATTTCCAACACCCAAAGCTAGGGACCAACATGAAGAAGTTAAAAATATTGAAAACATGATTGTGTTTTCAAAGAATAAGATAATTTCCATTATTTTCATCCTTTTTAAAAATAGTTCCCCCTAAGAAAGGTAGGATTTCTCTTTTTATTGTTTAAAAAAAAATTAAAGTAAGGATTTTAATTAATTTTTATATATTTTAATTTGTTTGTATCAACTGATATAAACAATCTGTAACTAGAAACATTAATCTTCCCTTGGATGTATTTAATTGGGATATTCCAAGGATCCCTAATGTAGTTTGTCCTATTGTACACATGTGGAGGACATGTCATTATTTGTCCTTTATTCCACATGTGAGGACAACTCATTTTTATAATTCTTTTATTAAGGAATTTAGTTTATCCTCCTTAAGAGGATTGTGATGTCCACTTTACACACACCTATTATGAATGTGGCATTCATAGAAATGGGAGTTACACATGCAAACACATGCAACTCCTTTCTTATCTCTTTAAAAGAGATTCTCCTCCTTCTTTCTTCTTTACACATCAATTTGATGTTATTGTATTGAGCTATTTTGCTCCAACACACTCTCTCTCTTCTTTAGGCATCATAATACTCACAAGGGGTTTTCTTTTCTTTCCCCTTATAAATCCTTGTCTCCATTGTTGAACTCTTGGTGTATGCTCCTTGGATTTTTCTTATCTCATGGTAACATTGTTTCACACTTAACTTACTTGGATTGTTTCTCATTCCTTGCTCTATCTTATCATTTCTTTCATGGTATCAAAGCTTGGTATCTAATCTTTGTTTTAAGTTTTTTGTGTTGAAGGTTGCCATTCATTGGAGCACACTTTATTTGGAGACGTCATTGAGAGAAGAAGTTTGTGTTGTGGTTGTTTGCTCATTCTAACATCGTGTGTGTGCAGGTTTTATTTTATCATCTTTTATCATTTTTTTTAACCCTCTTTGGAAGGCTTGCTGCCAAAGGGTTTTCCTATCAAAAAATAAAAAAATTGCTCTTGTCTTGGAAGGCGTGCCGCCAAAAGGAGCATTTATTATTCATATTATAGCACTCATTTAATTTTCTTTGTGCATTTTTTTTATTTTAAATATTTTAAATATTTATTCTAGTGAATGTGAAATAATAGCATTTAATTTATTCAATAGATTTTTTTTTAAAACTTGATATTTAAAACATATCTTATTCATTTTTTTTTAACAATAAAAAATATTTCTTTTTTCTAATATATATATATATTTATTTTAATAAATATATGAGATTTTAACTTTTTTTGGTAACTTTGATTCCATTTTGGAAACTTCTCTCAATTTCCTTTCAAGAGATTGTTTTGCAATCTTTTTTAGAATCTTCCTTTTAAATCTTCCTGTTTTTTCTCAATCGGCTCTATATATCTCATAACAAAATTTTATCATTTTCATTGTCTCTACATCTGCTCTTCTCCTTCATTCGCAGGCCATTAAAGTTGCAGATCTTGTGACCATTTTTTCCTTAGCCAAGAATCATCCGTCCTGCTCCTCAGACAACATTTTTTCCCAAAACCGCTGACGCTTCACATATTTTCTGTATCATTCGCCAGCTCTCTCTTGATTTGGAGCCATTCATATTGCTTAGAAATAAGAGATCTCGGAGCTTCTCAAACCTGAACTTTTTATCAGTTTAACCTTCTCATTTTAACCTACACCAAATCTTCTCATTTTAACCTGCGAGTGTGAGATCTCTGTGCTTAACATTTTTTTTTGGTACGCATATTAAAGCTTTTCACATTTTTTTAACCTTTCTCCTACGGATACGTTTGTTTTTATAACGCATCTAAAGTTTTTTTTGTGGCGTCTTAAATGTTTGGGTGTTGTTTTTAACAAACAACGTATTACATTTTCATTAAAAGCGTTTGGAGTTTTTATTACTAATTAAAAAACTTAAAATGCAGTAACATTTGCATTAAAATGCAGTATTATGTTTTTTAAAATAGAAGTATCTTACATTTTGTAGAGTTAAAAGTTTTTTTTTTGTATTAACATTTTTTTAAAAGAAAGAGGAGATGTTTAGCAAAAAAGAGGTGCATTAAGTTCTTTTGAGTTTTTTATTAAGGGTTGTTAAAAAAAAAATTGTTTCCTTCACTTTTGTTTAAATTATTTCTTGCATGCAATTGTTTTGCATTCAATCATTGTTTTTTTGCATATCATTTTGTTATAAGTTTTTTAATTAATCCATTTATATATAAAATTAATTTATAACTTCAAAATTTGACCACGTATAAGTTTTTTTTCATCAGGAATCCTAATTATAACTAATTACATTTCTGTGTCATCTTTTTTCATTATAATCATTACATAACACTTCTACCTTTTACATTTAGATTAATAATTATTTCTAACATTTGCTTGTAGGGTCCTATCATTCTGTTTCAGATTAATAATTAATAATCATTGTTCTAACGTTTCTTTGCAGAGTAGTATAATCATTTTTTTTCAAGAATCTTAATCATAGTTTGCTCAACAATTTTTTTTAATTAATTCCAGCTTTTTTGTAATTCATATTTATGTGTGGGGGGACATTTTCTTTCCATAAAAATGTCAACCTTGATTCCAGAAATAAAACTTAATCACACTAATTATCATTCCTAGAAAACACACATTTCATTTATTTTTCACTTTAAACACTTGTTCGAGATAGCCATTGATCCTTCTATTGAACCTTGTTCAGTGGCTACCCAAGATGAAAAAGATACTTGAAAAATTAAAAATGAAGAAGCTTTAGGATTAATTGGTATTTCCATTATTCCAGATTTATATGTGTTAATTGCACACTGTTCTAAAGCTCATGATGCCTAGTTAATTTTGCAAACCAAGTATGACAGTGGAGATGAATATCGCAAAATACAGTTGCAGGATCAACTTGAAGATCCCAGGTATACAAATTTTAAGACTGTGGATGAATTTTTGTTAAAATTTGATTCTATTAAAAGCCAAATTATTGCTTTAGATGTTCAGTTAGATGACATTCATTTAATTCATATTATTCTTAAAAAGTGTCTTCCTAGACAGTTTCAACAGTTTATAACTAATGTTCATGCACAACTTGCTATTCCTACATTAACTACTCAGTTAACTTATGTTATTTTTCAAACTTTATTAAGACAAGAAGAAGCTAAGCTAATTTAGTTTGGTACCCTTAAATCAATTGAACATGCATTTATGTCTTGAAATTCAAATAATAATAATTTTCGTTCAAATAATAATAATAATAATAACAAACACTATAATAATAATTCTAATAATTTCAATAATAAATCTCATGCCAAATATAACAATAATAACAATCACCATAACAATCATCATAATAACAATCGTAATAATAATAATCAAAGGAATCATTCAAATTCCAAACCTCATTGTTCTTATTGTGGCAAAGATGGTCATGTTGTCAATAACTATTTTAAAAAGAAAAATGATAAAAAAACCTATGAACAACAGTAACCATAATCAAAAATCAAATCATAAAAAAGGTGACTCTACTGGTTCTAATTCTCGTCATGCTTTTACTTGTAGCTTTAATCTTTGTAGACCTTTAGAATGGATTGTTGACAGTGGTGCATCACAACATGTAACTTCTCATAAAGAAATTTTTGATTCTCTGCAACCTGATATTGCTAACATTCCTATTTAGTTAGCTAATAATCAGACTTGTAAAGTTGAAGGTTTAGGTGATGTAAGAATTCCTAATGGTAAATTGCATGATGTATTATATGTACCTGATCTGAAAACTAATTTTCTTTCTATTTCAAAGTTATGTCAGGACTATAAAGTTGAATTATATAAAGATACATGTTATGTGATAGATCCTCAAACTAAACAAGTGATTGCTCATGCTAAACTAGATAATGACAACTTATTTAAATTCCACAAATTTGCTAGTTCACAATATTCTTTACATACTTCCATTGATTTCAATATATGGCATGAAAGAATTGGCCATTTAAATTCAGATTATATTACTTTAATGCACAAAAGCAATATGGTTAATGGCTTGCCTCACATTATTCCTTCTAAGATTGCTTGTATTGGTTGTATGATTGGTAATATGAATAGGGAGCCCTTTCCAAGTGGTAAATCATGGCAGGAAACTCATAAGTTGCACCTTGTCCATAGTGACCTTTTGGGTCCAATGGAGAATAATTCCATCCAAGGTTCTCAGTATGCACTTACCTTTGTTGATGATTTTTCTAGACGAACTTGGATCTATATTTTGCATACAAAGGATCAATTTCTTGATATATTCATTGAATTTCAGTTATATGTTGAAAGGAAATCTAGTTTTAAACTTAAAATTCTCAGAACTGATAATGGAAAGGAATATGTGAATAATGTTTTTCATTCTTATTTGAAATCATGTGGAATTAAACACGAGCTTACTATTCCTTATACACCATAGCAAAATAGTGTGGCGAAAAGAAACATCAGACCATTGTTGAAATGGCTAGATGCATGTTGGATGCTAAGAATTTGCATTATAAATTTTGTGTTGAAGCCATGTTTTGTGCAACTTATATTCTTAACAGGACTCCTACCAAAGCTCTCAAGGATATTACTCCAAAAGAGGCTTGGTCTGGTAGGAAACCTGATTTACATCATTTGCAAATTTTTTAATCTATTGCTTATGTTCATACTCCTAAACAAAAAAGGCATAAATTAGATGCTAAGTCTTCTCCTTATATATTTGTTGGTTATGATGAAAACACTAAGGGTTATCGTGTTTATGATTCTACTACTAACAAAGTTAATGTTGCTAGAGATGTTTGCATTGCAAAAAATGGTGTACATGACTGTTCTACTACACATGATGTAGAATTCAGTGGTACTAAAATTGTGCTAGTGTAGGACCAACCTCCTTCTCTTAACCCTACAAATCAAGCAGCACCTATTATTTCTACTTCTACAAGTAATGATATTCAAGTAGCTACTAATGATGCTTTTATTGATAATGATTCTTCCTCTAGTGATGATTCCATTACAACTAAATGTAAACCTAAATAGGCTCAAAACTTAACCGATGAAAGTGATGACTACATTTCTAGATTTGGTGGAATTAAACATAGAAGGATTAATTACTGTAATTATGCTTTGATGACTACTATTATGAATTCTAATGATCCTAAGTCTTTTGATCAAGCTAACACTCAACCTCATTGGCAAAAGGCCATGCAAGAGGAATATGACTCTTTAATTGCTAATCAAACTTGGAACTTAGTCAATTTACCTCATGGAAAGAATATAGTTTCATGTAAATGGTTATACAAAACCAAATTGAACGCTAATAATGAAATTAGTAAATTCAAGGCTAGATTAGTTGCTAGAGGTTTTTTCACAAATAGAAGGATTACATTATAATGAAACCTTTGCTCCTATTGCTAGAATACCTACTATTAAATTAGTTCTTGCTTTAGCATCTAAAATGAATTGGCCTGTTCATCAAATGGATGTTAAAAGTGCCTTCTTAAATGGTGATTTACATGAAGAAATCTATATGGCTCAACCTCCTGGATTTTTTAAGAAAGGTAGTGAAAATTTGGTTTGCAAATTAAAAAAATCTATTTGTGTACTTAAACAATCACCTAAAGAATGGTATTCTAAAATTAATTCTTTCTTTATTTCTCAAGGCTTTTCTAGAAGTAAGAATGATCCAAATTTGTATATTAAACATACTGAAGATGATATTATCATTGTTATTATCTATGTGGATGATCTAATTCTCACTTCTAGTTCAGATGCTTTGATTTCTGATATTAAGTGTCAACTTAAACAACAATTTCAGATGACTAATTTAGGTATTTTACATTACTTCTTAGGTATGAAAATTTGGAAAACTCCTAAGGGTATCTTTCTTTCTCAAAGCAAGTACGCTTATGACCTTTTAGAAAAATTTAAGATGCATGATTCTAACAATGTTTCAATTCCATGTGAATTAGGAACTAAATTAATGGCTGATATGAATACTCCTTTTGTTGATGAAACCTTATATAGGAAATTGGTAGGAAGTTTAAATTATTTAACTCTTAGTAGACCTGATATTGCTTATAGTGTTGGTTTAGTTTCTAGATTTATGTCTAAACCTCAAAAAACTCATTTTAAAGTTGCTAAATGAATCTTAAGGTACATTAAAGGAACTATTAATATGGGATTATTTTATGATGCCAATTCTAAATTTATTTTACATGGCTATACTGATTCCGATCTAGGTGGAGATCCCAATGATGGGAAATCCACTTGTGGCTATTGTTTCTTTGTTGGTTCAAGTGCAATTTCTTGGAAAAGTAAAAAAGAACACTCTATTTCCCTTTTCTCAACTAAAGCTAAATACAAAGATTGTACCAATGCAGCTAAAGAAGCTTTATGTCTTAGAAGACTTCTTGACGATTTGGGTCTACCTCAACAAGTACCTACCCCTCTAAATTGTGACAATCAAAGTGCTATTGCCTTGGAAAAGAATCCAATTTTTCATGCAGGAACCAAACATATTTCACTTCAACATCACTTCATTGAAGAACAAGTTGAAGACAAGCAAGTTACTCTTCTTTATTGTAAAGGTGAACATCAAGTGGATGATATTTTAACAAAACCACTTTCTAAAGAGAGATTTCAATTTCATTGTAAAAATTTGGGTTTACAACCCTTTTGATGTAAACTCCCCAAGTAAAGATTAAGGAGGGGTGTTAGAAACATTAATCTTCCCTTGGATGTATTTAATTGGGATATTCCAAGGATCCCTAATGTAGTTTTTCCTATTGTACACATGTGGAGGACATGTCATTATTTTTCCTTTATTCCACATGTGAGGACAACTCATTTTTATAATTTCTTTATTAAGGAATTTAGTTTATCCTCCTTAAGAGGATTGTGACACTTTGCACACACCTATTATGAATGTGGCATTCATAGAAATGGGAGTTACACATGCGAACACATGCAACTCCTTTCTCATCTCTTTAAAAGAGATGCTCCTCCTTCTTTCTTCTTTACACATCAATTTGATGTTATTGTATTGAGTTGTTTTGCTCCAACATACTCTCTCTCTCTCTCTTCTCTAGACATTTGCCTTCATTCATAATACTCACAAGGGGTTTTCTTTGCTTTCCCCTTATAAATCCTTGTCTCCATTGTTGAACTCTTGGTGTATGCTCCTTGGATTTTTCTTATCTCATGGTAACATTATTTCACACTTAACTTACTTGGATTTTTTCTCGTTCCTTGCTCTATCTTATCGTTTCTTTCACAATCGAAAAAAATGAAAAAAGAGATGAAAGACCACCTCCTCCACAAACAACATAATCAAACCATTAAAATACTTAGCATGAACAAGCATAAAACCCTTAGATCATTAAGAGACCATCAAAAAATCCTCAAGTCTATTGTGCATAATTACAAAATCCCCAAAATGTTTCCCCTTATTAACTAATTCCACTAGTAAACCCTTTTCATCTTCAATTATATCATTTCAACACTACAGAAAAGGACCTCATCAATCACCTTATACAAAATAGTTCACAAATTGATAGTTGGTCAATAGGTTGAGGTCATCTAGGCTTGATTACCACTCAACCAATAAACTAGAACAAATGGCCAATGGTATAAATGAGGTGGTTAGGGACGTTACAAATTGGAGTTCATAGAGGGATAAGTGTCATGGATTTTGTTTGGATTAGTTTCCATATGAAAAAGTTAAAGCTAAGGACATACTTAAGAGTGATATATGAGATATTTTTAGCGATCTAACTCCTAGAAACTCCTTACATGAAACTACAAAAACCTTTCCTATACATTGATGTATTCACAACAAGATGGAATGAATTTTTAGGATAGGTGGCATATGGTATTTGACCTACCACCATGCAATAATAATGAGGTATCTTTACACTTTGTGAGAGATCCATAATATGTGAGTTCATCCTCGATGAGAAGACAAATTACTTTGAAATATGCTAGTTCCAAAGTAGAGGGAAAGGCTCTATGTAGGATAGATGTCAGGCCCATAGGGTGGTACAACCATAACATAGGAGGCATACAACAAGAAAAACCATGGCTCATGTTGTGTCTGTAATAGTCATTAATGAGTCTATGGATTTACATGCCCTTCATGTAACTATATCATTGAGTGGTTTCCTTATTCAACATGGAACATAATTAGTTGGATGAGAAGATGGATTGCCACCATATGTTTAGGCCCCTTCAATATTATTTGGAAGGATTGGTAATTAATATCATTTGAGCTATCTTGTTTGATTAGTCTCTTAGCCATGGCCTCAATTTTATGACATGTTCTATTTAGTGAAATTGGATTATCAAACTACAATAAAAATATGTAAGTACCATTCCCAAAATAAAAAAATAAATTAATGTTTCAAAAGATATCAAATATTTTGAAACTTATTAAATGATACAAATTCTAATTAGAGATTATGACAATAACTTGTTCTCTTTATTTGAACTAATCATACAAACTTAAATTACCAATTCTTAAACTCCAACATCCTATCTATCCCTATATTATAATCTTATTTCTATTTAATAGATGCAATATTTTATCTTTTTCCCTTCTATCCACATGAACTCTTACTTTTTTCACCTATCAACATCATCTAAATTTGTAAACTTAATTGAACTAAATAGAACAAAATCAACCTATGTTAGTTCAAAGTTAATTTAGAAAATAAACTCACTTTAACTAAATAGAACAAAATGAACCTTTGTTAGTTCAAAGTTAATTCAGAAGATCAACTCACTTCTCACTTTATTGAAGCTTCTCCATATTAAGTTTCCTATTCTCAAGATTTTCAAGGAAAAACTAGTCAAAGAAATTAGAGTGTAGTAGAAATAAAGAACCAAGAAAGAGGCTATTCCTTCTATTATATTGAAATAAAACTTCTTGTGCATATTTGTACTAAGAACTATAGCTTGTTTCTCTAAACAAAACAAAAAAAAAAGGCCAATTTTTTTCTTCTAGAGGAAAACTTCTTACATTTATTTCCATGCAAGCTCTTTGGTCTTTATGTAAGCACATAAATACAATTTCTAATGGGTTGTACAAGACTCTTAAATGGTAGAGTGTAAAAAATACATTGAAAGCTGAAGTGTTACCATACGAAGAAGTCTGGTTGTGGGATTATTAATTGTAGTAGTGAATGGACAAATTAATAAGTCATTTATAAATGTCAAATCATTATCATATATATACAATTAAAATAACTCTTTTTATTATTTATCTTGGTATATATTTTAGATGAGTTGTTTTATTGAAAGTGGGAGATATTTTACTGCAAATTAAATTGTAATATAATTATTATAGTTTAGTTCAGAAATTTTTAAGTCAAATCTATTAACAAATGTTTTATGAATGGTGGTCATGGACTATAAAACCCACTTACTTAATTTTTTAAAAATTTCTCATTAGAATAAATAGAACATCACATCTAGATGAAGTACATAAAGGTGAAGGAAGACTTCCCAAGGTGTCACCCATTGCATCTAAGGGCCTTGCATAAAATTTAAAAAAATTTGGGACTGGTGACCTCCTACTAAGTCAAAGTGCTTCATCTCTCTCAGCATCAACTAGCTGAAATAAATGTTTAAGTGTTCCATTCATTTACACTTGAATCACGATAACAATATCATAATCACTTCTATTGAATTTTACATTAGAATTTTCTGTTGTTTATTTAACATAGAGTTTTCATGTGAATGAGCGAGCATGTCCTACTTGATAAAGATATCACTAGTAGATTTAAAAAAATTATCTTTACAGGTCGTTAAAGTTGGTAGCAAGAAGGTGATAGTCATTGAAGTCATACTTTTCTATTGTCCCATGCTCAACTTGCTAATTTATTTTTCTAGTTTCACCCCATACTAATTCTTCTATGAGTTGTGATCTTTGCTAAATAAAAACTTTCTACTTATTAGATTATACAAATTGCAAGCTATCGATTCCTCGCTATACCATACAAAAATCCCAATTCTTATGAGGGTGTCTGCACCAGCAACAAACAAATTGCAGAGCAAGCGCCAAAGGAAACGTTTCTTACAGTTAAATGCCACATGATTCGTCAGGAACAGCTGCATTTTTCTTCGGGTTATTATTTTTTTCCCGAGAAATGTATCTGGTACAGCAAGCTGGGATTGTTGAGAGCTTTTAATAAGATATTAAGGCGACAACGAGACATGTTATTCACTGGAGAATTTTGCTTCCCCGTTTGAGTCATTGAAGTCATACTTTTCTATTGCCGAGCTTAGCAGTGATGCGAGTCGTGACCTTGAAAATCTAAAACAAAAGGGGAATTTCAAATCATATGCCATGATGTCATCTTAATACACGCTCCCTGACTCGAAGCGTAATTTGTGGAGTTCATTTTATGTTTTAAAAAATTTATAGAAGCTAAATATGGACCTATCATTGTGATCAATATTCAACAAAAAGAAGATATGTCAATTGGTTCTTGGTCTATTGGTGAAGGTGAATGGTTCTCAATGAGCGCATGGCAGATCAAGTCTTGTGAGTGCAAGACTCTGTGATTATTTCAAAGTCATTAGCAAGTCTTGTGAGTGCAAGACTTTGACATCACTAACAAGTCTTGTGAGTGCAATACTTTGACATCATTAGCAAGTCTTGTGAGTGCAAGACTTTGACATTGTTAGTTATGAGTGCACTTTGCGATTAATTTATAATTTACTTAAATGTAAAGAAGTTTCATAATATTAATATATTTTTTAATATAAAATTTGTATTTTAAACTTATTTTTTGATATTACAAATATTTCAAAAGAAATTGAAAAATTTATGATATATCTATAATTAAAGGTAGAAAAGTATGTCTTGATTAATTCATCAAAAACATTAAGATGATCTAAGCCAAATGTTTTGATATTTCATGTGAGATTTTAAATATTTTGTTTTAAAAAGTTTTAAAATCATTTTAATATTTGCTAGTTATTATGGTTCAGTTATGTAATTTATGAATCAAGTTCATTCACCCATGTTTCTATCATATTAAATTATGGTATATTCATAATTAAATGTATAAAAGTATGTCCTACTTTTATGGAGCAAAGAGTTCATAAAAAAATTAAAGATGATTTAAGTAGTTAATCCTTTCAAACGAATTTGAGCTCCACTTAAAAGGAGTGTACTCTTTGACAAATTACATTTTCTTTTCCATTGATATGGTTTGATGATGTAGAGGACAAGATTTGATGATTTAAGTAGTTAATCCTTCCAAACAAATTTAAGCTCTACTTGAAAAGATTGAACTCTTCGACAAATTGCATTTTCTTTTCCATTGCCATGGTTCGATGACTTTAAGGATGGATTTGATGATTTAAATAGTTAATCCTTCTGAATGAATTTAAGCTCCACTTGAAAAGATTGAACTCTTCAATAGATTGCATTTTATTTTCCATTGCCATGATTTGATGATGTGAATGAAAATTTTGGATTTCAAAACTAAAAATGACTCAAATTACTGGGAGAAGGTACAAAATGAGGAAAAAATCCTTGTAGGACTCTCAAGTTTCTCCACTAGAGTTTGTTCCTATTAAATTGATATCCTAATTAATCAAACAAGTGATTAATAAAATATTTTTCTCAGGCACTGAAAAGGAACAACTCCTCAAGTGAACATAAAATTCATTTCTAGTGGACGAATAAAACATATAGGCAACTATGAATCAATAGATAAGACAAACAATTCATGTGCTTACTCAACAATTGATAAACTATTTCTTTTTCAGGTGTCGAGAATTGAGGAAGGAAGATAGATAACCTAAGAAGGATAAAAATCATCAAGATTTAGTGTTATTACAGGAATGGCTTCCAATGAATAGACATATATGATTACTCTCAGAAGATTATCTTAGTAACAAAGGAGGCTAATTAAATCAGAATTAAGGCAAACTCCATCAATGTCAAAACATTTTTCTAGATTTATCTACTAGTAGTCATTCAAGTAGAGAGTTAATCTCTGAACAATGAAGGGGTCCTTCTTTAGGTTGGTAGCAAATTTATCACTTCTTGCAACACCAACAAGACCAAAATAAGGCAAGAAAAATATTTTCAAAAATGATAATTCTAGACAAAATACAATCTTGGAAATAGATCATGTGTCTACGTACCAATGTTCAAGCTTCAACAATTGAGTTACATATAACTCAACTCTTCTCCTCAATACAAAGACTTTATTTTTATCTTATTTTCATCTAGATCTAGTTAATAAATTAATTTAGATATTATTTGTAAATACTATAAGTGGTCAATTTGTAGTTACATATTAAAAAAAAATTGTAATCAAATACACCTAGGGTAAAAATCAATTTAAAATTAGTGAGCTTTTGTAGCCTCTAGATTCATAATCTTTAGAAAATCAATTAAGGCAAGTTCCTAGTTGTATTGTCATAAAATGGAAGCACTTCCATGTTGAGAGTGTTTAGCCCTCTGAGTAAGTGGTCTAGGCGTCACGTCAAGCACCTTGAATGGGTCTTTGCATAAATTTGGTTGTTTTCCCCCTATTCTAATTATCTCTCTATTTTCATACTATTTTTTACAACCTACTTTGTAAAACTGATGACTTTGACTACTGGGTCAAGGACAAATTGGTGGGTCAAGTTCAACCTCAACCTTGACCTAGGTCATGGATGACCTCAACTGTGACCTAGGGTAGGGTTGACCTCGTCCATGACCTCAGGTTCATTTTTCAATTTTTGAAAGTTTTAGGATCTTGGGCTTCGAAAAGTTTCTTTTCCCACTTTTGAGTTGGCTATTTCAAGTTTTAGAATGGTAGACTCTTCAAATACAAATCTAGGTTGATTCCTAGGGGTTACGATTAAATGGGATTTAATGCTGCTATGTAAGCCTTCTCTAGGAGTTAATGCCCTAGATCTTTATATAAGGAAGCCTTCTTCCCTCATTTTGACATTTACTTTCCATCCATAATTTAATGAGTGCATCTACCTACATTAAGTGAAGATCTACTATCTATCAATAATTCAAGTGTTTAAGTGGTGAAGCATTCAAGATTAATCAAGGAAATCCATTGTTAGCCATTGAAGAATTCAATCTCTATGGAGCCCTCTCATTGAAGATTTCTTCATCCATATTCATCTAAGCCTTTTCTTTTACAAAGATACATTCAAGATTGGTGTTGAAGATCTAATGCCATTGATTTGAGACATCATACATAGATTTCTACATACATTTGGAGCATTCGTACTAATGGATTCAAGGATTTGAATCCTCCACAAGGATTTCAATATATGTAAGGTGAATTATTTCATTTACTTTGTTTACATTTATTGCAATTTTAATTACATTTCAAGGTTGATTCAAATTGGGATTTGATTAAGGCAAACCCCTATCCAAACAAACAAACAATTTTTCTTGTAGATATATGTCTAGAGCAATGAGTTGAAGAGAAGATTTAGATACCCTTTTCATTGAACTTGTGAGATCCGCGAAACTAAATTTCATCAGAGCAGTGTAGGTCAAGTCAACTTTTTGGGATACAATTGTTCCCTAGGGTAAGATTGTGCCCTAGTTTCAGGGTCAAGGTCAACCTCCCTTCAAAAAGATAAAATGTTTCTACGTTTTCTCCATCTCGACATTTCTAGTCAGGAACAGGTTGCAGAATTCCTCAAAATTGTACACAGAATTCAAAAAAGATCACTTTCTAGATTCAAAGTTCGTATTTATTTTTTTATCCATTTCATGATTTAGGCACATAATCCTCATAATAGAAAGACCATTAAACCTCCTTTATCCCTATTCTCCACCACATGATCCATTTCTGCATAAATCACTTTCTTTTGCTTAATTAATTTGGATCATTCATTTTGGAAATAAGGGTTAAGAGAGGAAACCTTATTTTCTTTCTACTCACTAGTAGACCCTAACAAGGCCAATCATGATTTCATCCAATTAAATTAAAGGTGATTGTATTAATATTAGGTAGTGAACTTCTATAGTGAATTTAGTATTGATAACAAATACTATCTACTATAAGGAGAAATACATAAATGAATCATGTGATCTTGTATCTATGTGAACTAGAAGGCTAGGACAAAATTTGATAGACAATATTTTATCCTTTAGGGCACAAAATATGCCCTCCCCTTTTATGGAAAATTAATCCAAACTTGGTTCCTTGGAATCTTTCTGCACCAACAAAGAATGAATCTAATGATGAAAGTTGGATTATTATAAAATCTAAATGATCCAAAGGATAAGAAGCTACATTTAATCCCCCTAAAACTTTAATTCCTTCCCAAATTTATCCTAAGAACTCACATAGGTAAAAAATCCCCTCTATAAGAAGATCAAGATTGACTCAATCCATACATTTTATGGATTCTAATCCTTTCATTCCTCTAAGGGATCTAGTTTTCAGATCACTATTTTCCAAATTAAATTTTGATCTCGAGACCAAACCAACTAGGAGGGAAATCCCAATATGTCATGTCCCCTTTTCAAATAATTAAAAACAATAATCTTTGCGAAGGCAGGCAGGCCCAAAAAGGTGAAATTTCAGAAAAAGGGGATAATCTTTAGAAGATAATGGACTAATAAATGAAAATTATTATAAAAATATGTTTTATTAACCCCTCTTGGATGTGAGTTAGGGTTATGCCCTCTTTTAATGCGTTTGGAGGCATTTTGGTCTCATTCTAGAACTTGATTTTTGCTCATTTCTTTGTTATTCTTCAGAGGCTGCCAAACTTGTGGATTAGGAGACCCAAGAATGGGAGTTTGTAGGTTTCTAGGAAGGCTAAGGATAGGAGTTTGAAGCCATTCCATGTGCATGCTCATGCAGAGTTTGCCTTTGTGCTGAACAGTGCAGATTTGTGGTTTTTCGGGTGTGTTTTTTGTGAGAGTTTGGTGTTTTCGGTTGAGTATTTCATATCAGTTTGGGTTGATGCTGTATTTCAGACTTTTAGATGTTAAAATAGAGCTCAATATATGTATTTGGTCGTGATTATACTCCTATGATAGATTATTAGTGTTTTTGTGGTGTTTTCAGGCTATTCTATGTTGTTTTCGGGAGCCCGATGAGCATTGTTCTTATCCTCCATTTGGGAGCTGTTGTGTAAATGTTATACAGATCTGAAAATGTCATTTTGTAGGATGTTATTCTGCTGAAATTTCTATAAAAATTTCCACTTTCATATTTACTAATAATATGTGAAGTTGTGAAGTTTTTGGCACTATTTTCGACATACCCGATTTGGGGTTTATTGAGAAATTGGTGGATCTTTGAAAGATTGGTTGTTTGATCTTAAATATCTGATTAGAGGCTTGAAATATCTTGTAAATTAAGAAAAGGGACATTTCAGTGGTATCAAAGCTATGATCTTGCTAGCCTGAGGGTTTGTAGAAGTTTGCATGTCAGTTTTGACAACTACCCATATCTTGCATGTCAAAATTTATGGTTGTATGCTACTTCTAATCATTTTCATGTTAGTTCTTGGTGAATTTGGTGGTTGCATGTTGCTTCTAATTAGTTGCATGTCAAAATCTATGGTTGCATGCTACTTCTAATCATTTGCATGTTAGTTCCTGGTGAATTTGGTGGTTGCATGTTGCTTCTAATTAGCTGCATGTCAAAATCTATGGTTGCATGCTACTTCTAATTAATTGCATGTTAGTTCTTGGTGTTTGAAGAAGTTATAACCTATTGAGGTTACACTCTACTTTATCTATAATGGAAAGGTATAGTACAGAGTCTCAGAGGACACGATCTTGGACAATTGATATCCAAAGTCAGAATAGTAGAAAGGATGGTTATTTAGACATTCAAGATAAACTTAGGAAAATAAGCCATGACATGTGTGAATAGTTGGTTAAGCACCACCGTATAATGAATGACATGTTGTCTGACCCAGCTAAGGTGGATAAGTTGACTGGATTTCTATTTGGCAAATTTTCTCATAGGAAAAATGACACAATTACCATGAACTTGCATGAGGAGTTTGAGAAACTAGCTTATAGCCAGGCTGAGGTCTCATATTCTACTCCGCCACAGGAGGTAGTGAGAAAGGATATTATGCAGATTGATAGTAATGGTCAACTTGATACTCAAATTGAGACAATTGTATACAGGTCGTCAAAGGGTGATGTCACAGGTATTCATGATGGTATAGTTACAACAAGTAGTGACTACAACGTAGTGGGTTCAGATGATGATTATGAGGATGTTTTTGTGCATGATGGTGAGATACCTGGTAGAGATGAGAAGAAATTGAGCATTCATGAATTTGCTGAGAAAGAGTACCAGGTGCAGATAGATGCTTTGACACATGAGGTTGAGGCTAGTAGTACTTCACATGATTTGTCCAGCTAGTTGAAAGTGAACAAAGATAGTATTGTGACTTCATTATCTAATCATGATAGATATGTGGAGTTAGTTGGTATTGGTCATATTACTCAGGTGAGGATTTTTCTTAAGTTACCAGCTGATTCTAGCATATAGATATGGACTCAAGATTGTTATATTGGCATTTGGGATTCAGTTGACTGGAGATCTTTAACACTTTTTGGTAGTAGTGTTTGTTTGGGTGCTATCATGGATTTGATTAGTAGATTGCACGGTGTTGTCTTTTCTTGTGCTAGCAGCTTGTCCAATGCTGGTATTAGTTTTTATACATCGGTGTTGGGCTTTGTTCATATATCCAATCGACCATACTTGCTGGAATGTGTTGATGATCTTTCATATTTGGCAGTGTGTATAGATGAGTCCCAGGATCATATTGTCATTGATGACATCTAGGAGGATGCAGTGGGTATTTTTGAAGACTTAGTTTCCTTGGTAGTTTCTTTTGGTACAGAGGAGTTAGACATTAGTGCTACAGTTTTGATACTCGATATGTTGATATGAGCTTTGGAGTTGATTCACAAGATATGGATGGTAATACTCTAGAGACTAGTAACTTTGAGGATACTCCTTTAGATAGTGCACCAAAGGAGGTTTGTAGGAGATAGTCTAGCCAGTGCCATCATGTGTCTAATCAGTTGAGAGTTAGTGAGCGAGACATTGCTATCACTTGCCAGCATTTTGATGCTGCTCGTCAGTTGTTAGCAGTTTATGGATGGGGTTCTCCTACTAGTGATGAGTAGGGAGGTAGTTATCTTTCCTTGAAAGAGTTCCACTCTTTATGGGAGGCTATCCAGATTCTGAGACAGGATTATATGCAGTTGGTAGCCGATAGAGATTATCTTATGGAGTGGGGCAGTACAACATACGATGCATTGTTGGCCAAGGAAGATGAGGTGAGTGAGCTTACTAAGTAGCTTGAGGTGACTTCTAAGATTCTTGAGACTACACAGTTAGCTTTCAAGGAGTCACAGTTTCATTTGGCTAAGGTGACCATGGAGTTAAAGCAACTACAGTCTTTACCAAATTCTATACAGTCACAAGCTATGGTGTCTGGTGATCCAAGGATGTCCATGGTTGAGATTGTCAAAGACAGTGGAGATGGGAATGCATCCATCCTTGATACTAACATTGGCATATTGGGTTTGTCCCCACTAGAGTCAAGTTCAATTGACTTGGGTGCTACAACAGATTCTTGTGGTATGCTTGACATGGTGGTAACCTCTAGTACTAATGGCAGAAAGACTAGAGATGATGTATCAAAGACCATGTGTGATGTTGGTGAGCCGACAGTTGGCATGGTTCCTACTAGTAATACTACTCCTTTGGCGATGTCTTCCGAGGTAGTATTCACTTCCAACTTGGTTAGTGATCAATTGTAGTTAGTTACATTTGGATTGTAGTCTGAGCCATTGACTGAGATTGGTGCATTCTATCAACATTACATTGTGAGGTATGCTCATCAATTCACCTTTGATGACCATGTTGATGAGATGATGATAGAGAGATTTACTTTGGTTCCTAGTGCTTATCATCAGTTATGGGATAGTCTGATGCCTTGGGATGAGAGTTGTGATGGGCATGACATGGTGATAGGTCCTGCAGTTGACAGCTTGATAATACATGACTTAGAGCAGGAGTTTTGGAGTGATGCTTCAGCAGGTGTTGTTATTGATTCTACTCCTTTGGCTATGACATCTTCTGACTTAGCTGGTGATCAATCATAGTGGGTTGTATCACTTGTTCATGGTGAGCTGTTGACTAAGGTTGGTTTTTTTTATCAACATTATATTGCAAGGTATGTACATCAGTTAGCATTTGATCCTTGTGTTGAGGAATCGATGGCAGACAAACTTGGTTTGGATTCCATTTCTTGCTGTTTATCTTGTTACGGCTTTTCACCATCAAGGGTGCATGGGAGTTATGGTTATAAGAAAGTGGTCAGTGATCTGCAGAGTTGTGTTGACTGCAAGAGTAGTACAGTTTGTGGATTCTCCATACTTGGTATAGTTTCATTCGGAAGCGTTCACCATTGTTGCAGAGTTGGATTGTACATTCCGTATAGGCTAGTGGGATGCGTTGATTGTATTTACTATGTTGGCACTTTGATTTGTCCACTTTACTTGAGTTTTGATGTTCTAAGAGTTTGTGTCTCGTGAGTTTCTAACTGTGGAAGTTGTGACTTTGGAGTTTGGTTGAGCAGTAATTGTCAGTTTGATTATGGATTCCTCTTAGT
The DNA here is from genome assembly GCA_028749045.1 of Cupressus sempervirens. Classification (NCBI taxonomy): domain Eukaryota; kingdom Viridiplantae; phylum Streptophyta; class Pinopsida; order Cupressales; family Cupressaceae; genus Cupressus; species Cupressus sempervirens. The sequence goes on along the minus strand of CM053788.1, from coordinate 706,844,355 downwards.
TATATTGCAGAGGATATTGCAAGAGCCTGTGTTAATTGACAATAGTATAGTTCATGACTACATTTGGGATCTAGATGGATTGATTGGTCTATTGTCTAGCCATTTCTTGAGGAAAAACAATATTTGGAAGGGGAGGACTTGTCATGTCCCCTTTTCAAATAATTAAAAATAATAATCTTTGCTAAGGCAAGCAGGCCCAAAAAGGTGAAGTTTCAGAAAAAGGGGATAATATTTGGAAGCTAATGGACTAATAAATAAAAATTATTATTAAAATATATTTTTTTAACCCCTCATGGATTTGATTTAGGGTTATGCACTCTTTTAAGGGGTTTGGAGGCATTTTGGGCTCATTTTAGAACTTGATTTTTGCTCATTTCTTTGTTATTCTTTAGAGGCTGCCAAACCTATGGAGAAGGAGACCCAAGAACAGGAGTTTGTAGGTTTCCAAGAAGGCTAAGGATAGGATTTTGAAGTCATTCCATGTGCATGCTCATGCAGAGTTTTCCTTTGTGCTGAATAGTGCAGATTTGTGGTTTTTCGGGTGTGTTTTTTGTGAGAGTTTGGTGTTTTCGGTTGAGTATTTCATATCAGTTTGGGTTGCTGCTGTATTTTAGACTTTTAGATGTTAAAATAGAGCTTAATATATGTATTTGGTTATGATTATACTTCTATTATAGATTATTAGTGTTTTTGTGGTGTTTTCAAGCTATTCTATGTTATTTTCGGGAGCCCGATGAGCATTGTTCTTATCCTCCATTTGGGAGCTGTTGTGTAAATGTTATACAGATCTGAAAATTTCATTTTGTAGGCTTTTATTCTGCTGAAATTTCTATAAAAATTTTAACTTTCAGATTTACTAATAATATGTGAAGCTGTGAAGTTTTTGGCACTATTTCTAGGATACCCGATTTGGGGTTTATTGAGAAATTGGTGGATCTTTGAAAGATTGATTGTTTGATCTTAAAGATTTGATTAGAGGCTTGAAATATCATATAAATTTAGAAAAGGGACATTTCACAATAAGAAAATAGAAACAGTCACTCCTAATCCATTAGCAATTGACAAGGAGGAAATTGTCACTTGAGATCATCAAGGTTATGAAGTGAAATATACCTAATGATGATGGAAAAAGTACAAACCCTAAGCTAGATGGACATGAATATGTGTAGAGGTAGAATATATTGTGAGATAGTTGAAAAAATCTTATATTTGTAAATTAGAAGTAACCACCTTTGAAAATGATTTTCTTTATATTGATTATTGCAGCTCTAGTTTGAAATCAAATTTATTTAAAAACAGCCTAGTTTTCAATGGAAAATCTTTTAGAGTCCTTGATTGGCAACCTTTCTTAAAACCAAATAACTTAGGTTCCTTCTATATATGAGAAATTTTAGTATGGTAATAGAAACCAAATTTAAATAAAGCTTCTACAAACTAAACAAAATTCATAAACTTCAAGATAGACTAAGATGAGCTCTCAATTAAGAATATGAGCCATTAATGGGCTCTCCCAATAAGAAGCTCTCTTGTTGAGTGGCTTTGTCTAAATAGATAGGATGTATGCTCAAGTTTATGCTTCAAAAATGGCTTCAAATGGAGTTGGAATTTGGGTGTGAGTGTATGGCTTTCATGTAAAATTGCTTCTTAAAATGGCATTATGACTTTACTTCATAGATTGTGTTGTTTTGCAAAGGGGAAGGATCCAATTTATAGGCAAGAGGCTTGAGGGTTTGAGGGCTAAGATGCAAGGATGAGAAAAAGCTCATGGAGAGCTCATATTGCATGAGAGGAGAGCACATGGATTGTGCTTCCTTACAGCAAATCAGAGAGTGACACATGTCACAGGGCGAGAGGATGGAGGAAAGGGGAATGATGAGTCAACAAAAGAGGCTCAAGGGATAAAATCTTCATAAAGACCCTCATAATGGCTTGTAAGAGCAATAAAAGGGCTTGGAAGAGTCATTTATGGCCTAGTGGGCTTCATAAAGTTTTATGGTTGAGATATTTTGAGGGAGATGAGAGCAATTTCGATTTGGGCTTGATTAGGAAGGTTTTAAGCTTGCTTAGGATTGTGCAAATGATTAGAGGATGGATTATGATGGTTTAGGATTAGCTTAGGGATAGGCAAGTGGATGACATTTAATGAGGGTGGGTGAAGGAGGATATATTTGTTAACTTTGGCTTGGGTTAGTAAGTCTTAACCCATGTTTACAGAATGTGACAAGGTTACGAGGGGATTAGAATTAGGTTTGAAGACATCTTCTAGAAGAGTCTAGACTTTGGATGAGGATAAAGAATTTCTAGAATAGTCTAGAACTTCCTAGGATGAGGAGGAAGACTTTCTAGAAGAGTCTAGAACTTCTTAGGATGAGGATAAATTAGATTTTTAGGAAATAAATAAAGTTTTATTTGTTTCAAGGGTTTGGGTTGAGGAGATATTTATTAAAACTTTTTTAATAAACATGAGGATTAATATTTAATCTTAATTAAATATTTTGAGTTGGGATTAGGGGTAGGAAATGATGGGATTAGCCTTTAATCAAAATTAAAGAAGGATTAAAAGATTTTGGAAGAGGTTAGTGGTCTTAAGGAAATTGGCCAAGTTTTGGGCAAAAAATAAATTATTTATTTATTTTGGGTTTTTTGGTCAATTTATTAATTAAATAATTAATAAATAAGAAAATAATGTTTAAATAAGATTTAAACATTTTTGGGAGGGATTCCTTAATTAAATATTTTTAATTAAGATAAAGGGATTTAATGGTATAAAAATCAATAAATTAATTAAATAATTAATTAATTAATAAATGATGATGTCATCAGGAATTTTTCAGAAAATAAAAATACTTTATTTTCTAAAGGTTTTTAGGTGTCTACATTTTGCCCCTCTTTGATGTGATGCTGCAAGTGGCATGGCATCAAAGATAAAAAAATAAGATGCCCAAGGTTAGAGTAGAAGAGGAGAGAATGGATTGTGAGATGCCCCCTCAAGAAGGCGGCGGGGAGAGAAAGCGAGGCTCGATGGCTTCTTGAAAAGTACAAGAATCTCGGATGAGCAAGGAAACTCAGATTGGCAAGGAGAAGGGGCTAAATTAGCTCAAACTCTCACTATGGGAGAATGATAAAGGAGAATCAGATGCACAAGAGGAAGCAAGCTTAAGACTTTAGGGAAGGTGGAGGATGAAGGAGCGGAGCGCTATAAAAAGGAATCTAGGATAGGGAGATGGATGAGGGGATTATAAAGCTGATGCAATAGGATTTCAAAGAGTTAGATTGGTGGAAGATAGGTTTTGAAGATCCCTAAGACTAGGATTGTGGATCTCAAAAGATGAGGCTTGGTGGATTGATTTGGATTGGTGGATCCCTAAGACTAAGATTGTGGATCCCTAAAGCTAAAGGTGAGGAGTGATTCAAAGAGATACTGATGCATAAGCAGGGGTAGGAGAGATGGATGTTGGATATGGATGGGGGATAATGGAGATGAAGGAAAACCATTGAAGCTTTTTGAGCAGGGGGATACTTCAAAGAGAAGTACCACCATGTAGTTGAGCACTAGATTTGCTATAGGACTGTTGGTTAATTGCCAAGGTTACCAAGAACATCAAGGCCTTTTCACCAACTATCCAGAGGACTGACGAACTGACTCAAAACAAACACGCAAGGATTGCCCCAGCATCACACATGATTCTCGGAGGAAACAGTGTGGAACTGACACTGGGTAACCCACAAGCAAAAAAGAAACAAATGAAAGACTTGATCAAAACTGCATGCTTAGAGTGCCCCATTCGTAGCATACCATGATATGGAAGATTGTGTCAACCTTGAGGAGGGAACAAAAAGATTTCTTGGAAAAGATAATTGAAGACCCAAAAGGGAAGATTCCAAATCAAAAGAAAGTGAAAATCCAAAAGATAGCCGTTTGCCAACGAGATGGGTAGGACGAGGTACTAACAGACCAAGATCAGACATGAGGAAAGCTATATCCTACAAGGATCTATCAGAGAGCACCTAGGCTGATGGATCTGGGTGAGTGATGCATCTGGCAAGCTGAACTAAGAAGGATAACACTTTGGTGACAGGAGATCTAGCCAAAGGATGCATTGGAATAGCTAACCAAGATGTGTGATGTGTGCAAGATGTTGATCAAGGAGGAACTAACACAAAAGTTGGATAGATACAATGGTACTAAGCTAAAGAGGATGTACAAGCTGACAGACCAAGATATTTACAAATTGAAGCTGACCAAGATAGTTACAAGCAGGAAAAAGCTCAGGATGATAGGATAGTGGGATGGTTCGATGTTGTGCAAGATGCAAAAGATAAGGGTGGGGTGATAGCGAAAGATATGGATTTGGCAGGATGCATCCAATGATGATGAGAGATTTTGTGACCAAGGATAGCTAGAGGAGCAGGATGAGATGGCTGGATAGGATGGTAGATAGCTAGGATTATGATGGATATAAAAAGATGACATTGGGTTTGCATGAGGATAACCTAGAGCTAGATACCAATGACAAGGGAGGATGAACAAGACAAGATCTCCAAGGAATATAGTGCCCCCAATCAGAAGATAACATGTGGAAGGAGGTCTTATGATGGATGTGATAGGATTGAAGCTAGGATGGAAAAAGCTGAAGGGGCTAGGGAGATGGATGATAGCTGGGATGGTTGGTTGAAGCTGCAGGAGATAAGTGGATGGTGTGAGATGGAAGATGGAGGGTGGAGGATAGGTGGATAGATTTGGAAGATGGAGTTGGATGTCAAGAGATGACCAAAAGCATGAGGGTGATAGGCTAAGCTGGGGATGGCGGGATTACGCATGACACCTTTTTGCCAAGTTTTCATCATGGTACTTGTCCAATACGTTTGAATTGCCAAGTTTTCACCAGTGGACACTTTATTTTTCTTTATTATTTTTTGACTTTTTGACTTTCGACTTAGCTAGAATGTTTGGCTTTCTTCAGCTATTTTTGGCTCATAGATGTTGGTAGGATGGATGAAAAAGGATTGGATTGAACAAGTGGAATGGTGGGTGGGAGTTTGACAGATAATGGATGCAAAGACATAAGGCTTGTGGGTAAATGGATGAGGAAAATGGAAAGATCATCATTGGCACACACCTTGAGAGGTGATAAAGTAGTGGGAAAGATGTTTTTGAGCGAGGTTGAGGAGAAAATGGAGGAAGAGAAAGATAAGGACTAAAAGTAGAGTTGGAAGATGGAGGATGGGAAATTTAGGATAAGAAGCATATGGACTAAAAGTGGATTGGGGGGATGAAGGATGGATGGATGAGGCTTTTTGAGTAGCATGAATGGATGCCAATTGAGATTTTTCTTTGAGATGCATTTCTTTTATGAGCATCTTGGGTATCCACATGATTTTTGACTTTTTTAGCTGGGGCTTTTGTGGCCTCTTGACTTTTTCTTTGATTGGGATTAAATGTTTCTTGTTTGGAACATGTATTTTAGAAGGGACATGTTGAGACTTGGATTTTTGTGGATTTTTGGATTTATGCTTTTGTATTTTGGCATCCAATATGCTTCTATTAGCCATGGGATGGGAACAAGAGCATGGAGGAGATGGAGTGATAGGGTTTAAAGGTTGGAAGGGATTCAATGGTGAGTGCCTTTGATGATCTAGCTGGTGGATTTGAGGGGATGGAAGGATAGATTGGAACATAGGATATGGATGGATATAATTGCCCAAAATAGATGAAGGGAAGGAAGGATATGGGCCCAAAATAGATGGAAACGGGGAAGGTGTAGGTCCCAAAATAGATGGAGGGGATAAAGGATTCATATTAGGTATGTAAGGACCCAAAATGGATGGAAAGGGTGTGGGATTTAGATAAGGGATATATGGACCCAAAATGGAGGGTTGGAGATAAGGAGTAGGATGAGGGCCCAAAATAGATGCAGAATAAGATGGATGGGAACTTTGGGGTGGAGATGGAAGGACTTGGGACCATGTAGGAATAGTGGGGATACCAACATCTAGAAATACATTTTCATTTCTTTTTTCAATATGATGTTCATTATTTGGAACACAAGATGTGAGTCCATTACTAGCTGAAGGAGTTGGAGCTTCGGATATGATAATTAGTTCTTTTTCGATGGATCTATCATCATGGATTATGGGAGATATATGATCATGAAGCAGAGGAGATGGGAGGATAGGATCTTGAGTCGGTTGGGCTGAGGGAAAGGGATCTTGAGATGGAGTAAGAAAGATGGTAGGATTTAGATATGGAGGGGATCGTAAAAGTGGAACATGTAGGGGAATAAGTGGGATGGCGGGATCTGCTATTCTATCAGAGGGTATTTTAGCATGCTTTTGGACAAGATCTTGACAAGAATGGATGGGAGTCGATGCATGAGGTTCATTATATGGGATTTGGATAATGCTTGGAGGAGCAGATGTGGATGGGATTTGGAGTGATTCGATGGGTGGTGGGATTTTGACACTTGTGGGAAGTGGAAGGATTTTAAGCAATTGGATGGATGGTATGGGGATGGTAGCTATGGGAGATGGAGGTGATATTATAGATGGGGAAGCTTCATCACTGACTACTTCACATGGTTGGATTAGATGACATGGCTTATCGACTATTGGAGGCGACTTTTCTTGTATTTCGTCTAGGAGATTCCTTGGAGAATCGTGTGTCAGAGGTGGAGGTGGATTGACAGGAATAGCTAGTGTGATGGGGGTGGAAGATTGGAAGCTTGTTTGATTAGGTGATGGAGGAGAAGCTGGGATATTAGATGGCATGACTAGATAGTTTGGAAGAATATGTGGATTTTGGGGGATGCTTGGGGGAATGTTTCTAAGGCTTTCAATATACTCATCATAGTCAACAAGATTTTCATCATCATTAGAATAGGAGGTTGTGGGAGCAAGGACAATACGACCAAACACATCATGATAGGTTTGGGATTTCATGTTTTGATGATGAGTCGGATGGGGATGGGGTCTTGCATATGGATGAACACAGAAGCTTATGGTTGGATTTGGATTAAGCGCAGATTTTGGATTGGCTGAAGAAAGATTTCCTAGGGAGAGTCAAAGCTGTATGACAGACCTAAGGAGGATTGGCTGGAGATTTTTGGCTTTACTGTGGATGGAAGACTTCAAGGGCATGCTGTCAAAAGTGAGAGTTTTTCTTTCCTATGCGCTGGATTGGTGGAGACTGTGTCAACTTAAGGATAGACTAATGATCCTATGGGCATGACATGAGATCGAGCACTTGTGGATCCCAACCTTTAGCTCAAGGTGATGAGGGATAACAAGTGACAAAGCTAGATTACCCTAGACAAAGCTCTGTCAAAGGATAACCTTGGTGAGGCTGGTGGATTGGTCGGATTGATTGGATAGCAAATTCTAGCAGAATGAAAACAACTCTCTAAAGGCTTGGGTGTGATTTTGGATTGGGTTGCTAGCGGGCTGGGGGGGATGATTTGGAGAGACTTTGGATTTGGGATTGTTCTAAAGAAAGGAACTAGATAGATTCAGTTGCAGTGGGGGAGCTTGGATGATTTTTTGATGAGGCAGTGACTATGCTAAGTATGCCTTGAGCTGGGACATTTTTTCTTTTTTTTTTTTTTTTTTTTGGGATTTTGACCAAAGTTGGCAAACATTCATTCAAAAGCTATGAACAAACAAGAAGACAAAATTTTGGAGCAAGCACTTCAAACACACCAACATCCTAGGAAGCTTTCTACAAGGATGAAATTTGTTATAGCTAGGGAGTCCTCGATATACACAAGGTACGTGAGGCCCAAATTCATAGATGAAACCAAAAAGATGTCACACAGCCGAGAGGAGTGGTAACCCACTTCTCCTCTTTCACTTCTCAAGGGTATAAAGTTCCTTAAGGCTTAGCCTGAGTGACAAAATCTTGATTCCAAGAGAGGTGTCTTTGGATTCACCTCTCAATTTTTATACTCCATCGAAATGTTGGAATTGAGGTTGTCCCAAGGGGTGATGAAATCCCCAAGCAAGCCTCCTAAAAAGTGTAAAACAAGACCACATACATAATATTGGGCTTTAAAAGACACGCGTTTATTCCAATTGATGATTTAGATTTTGTAAGCTATGATTGAAGACACTTGTGATTATGGCATACAATGTTCATTCCAATTTGACAGCATCGTCAGCATAATGAAAGTTAAGAGATAGTCAACATAAGAAATACGAGCATCATTGAAAATGCATCAAAACCATGCGATGTTCATTGATTGTTAGTCATTCAAGATTGAGTGTGAGTTTGTTTTAAGCCCAAAACAAAGATATGTGAAACTCAATTTGTCAAGCGCACACCCAAAGGCCCTCCACGTCAAGATTTGTCCAATTTTTATGCCCAAATGAAGTGTGAGTGAGATTAATGCGCATTCAAGGAATTTTCTAACTTAGAAAAACCACTAAAGTCCCAAGTGAGTGGAGTTTGATCTTTATGGAGCACTTAACACCCTCTTAGGTGGACCCATCCCCATAGATGGCGCTGAGGTTGCAACCAATGGTTAAATTGATGGGTGATTAAAGAGGGTGAGTCCAACTACAAACTTACTCAAAGCGTCTTTATTAGTTTTTATAACTTAGAAGATTTCAAAAATGTGGATTCTTTTTATGCCCCAAAAGACGATTATTTGATCTATGGCATTCAAGATTGGATTTTTTGTTTTAATCATGCATTCATAAAAAAAAAAAAACTTGATTTTAATCCATGGCACTCAAGAGTGATTTTAGCAACATGCATTCAAAGACAAGTGATTAAACATTCAATTTTTTTCCTTTGAGCATTCAAGATTGAGATTTTGTGTGTTGTTTTAAGAACTTTGAAGTGCTTTTTTTTAACCTTAGATCATTCAAGATTGTTTTGGACTCAAAAGTGAAAATGACTCTTTGGACTTTGCTTTTCATTCAAGATTTTGTGTTCTAGTTTGCAGTTTTAAGCCCAAAAATGATATTCCTAGATTGTTTTGATGCATGAAAAACCTAAGAAACATTCAAGATTTGGCAACAAGACATTTTTTTGGAACAAATAACAAAGCTTATAGGACAATTTTGGAAACCATTTAGGACTCTTAGTTTTCATGAGATTTTTAAAAGAACTTTAAAATATTTGCAAATGAGGTTCATTTTATCCTTGATTGATGCTTTGAGTTTGATTTAGATTTTAGTGTGCACTTAGTGTTTATTTTGAACCTTTTGAAATGGAAACTTGAAGTTCTTTTTAAATTCCCAAAAATGAAGTGTTCCTAACTTTGCATGAATGCATCTAAAACCTTGATGTTGCAAGGATGCAAATGATTGGGTTGGTTTAGTTTCACTTGTTAAATTTTTTTTTCTTTTTTGCAAATTTTTAATTTTTTAATTTATTTAAGTATGATTTGGGGGTTCATTTTAAGCACTAAAAAGAAGTGTGTATGATTTTGCTTCCTTAAAAAAAAAATGGCCAAGATCTCCCACAAGAAGAAGAAGAAGAAGTAGATAGAATAAGAAGAATATAGACAAGAAGAGGAAAAAGAATTCCAAGTTCTTTGTCCACCTATAAGCTTGAAAAATCTGCAAACACTATGAGATAGATTATGAGTTCCTTTGTCTTTTTCATGCTCATGTCGACCTACAAAACCAATTTATACAATCCTACCAAACACAAAAACAAGCAAAATTAGCCAAAATTAGCAAATGTCATACAAAACTTGACTAAAAAAGCTAATGAAGATGACCCATGCGGGGTCCCACTGGGCGTGCCAAAATGTATATGAGCAATGTTAGTATGCTAATAGAAACCAAATTTAAATAAAGCTTCTAAAAACTTAACAAAATTCATAAACTCCAAGATAGACTAAGATGAGCTCTCAATTAAGAATATGAGCCATTAATGGGCTCTCTCAATAAGAAGCTCTCTTGTTGAGCGGCTTTGTCTAAATAGATAGGATGTATGCTCAAGCTTATGCTTCAAAAATGGCTTCAAATAAAGTTGGAATTTGGGTGTGAGTGTATGGTTTTCATGTAAAATGGCTTCTTAAAATGGCATTATAACTTTACTTCATAGATTGTGTTGTTTTGAAAAGGGGAAGGATCCAATTTATAGGCAAGAGGCTTGACGGTTTGAGGGCTAAGATGCAAAGATGGGAAAAAGCTCATGGAGGGCTCAGATTGCATGAGAGGAGAGCACATGGATTGTGCTTCCTTACAGCCAATCAGAGAGTGACACATGTCACAGGGTGAGAGGATGGAGGAAAGGGGAAGGATGAGTCAACAAAGGAGGCTCAAGGGATAAAATCTTCATAAAGACCCTCATAATGGCTTGTAAGAGCAATAAAAGGGCTTGAAAGAGTCATTTATGGCCTAGCGGGCTTCATAAAATTTTATGGTTGAGATATTTTTAGGGAGATGAGAGCAATTTCGACTTGGGCTTGATTAGGAAGGTTTTAAGCTTGCTTAGGATTGTGCAAATGATTAGAGGATGGATTAGGATGGTTTAGGATTAGCTTAGGGATAGGCAAGTGGATGACATTTAATGAGGGTGGGTGAAGGAGGAGATATTTGTTAACTTTGGCTTGGGTTAGTAAGTCTTAACCCATGTTTAGAGAATGTGACAAGGTTAGGAGGGGATTAGGTTTAGGTTTAAAGACATCTTCTAGAAGAGTCTAGACTTTGGATGAGGATAAAGACTTTCTGGAATAGTCTAGAACTTCCTAGGATGAGGATGAAGACTTTCTAGAAGAGTCTAGAACTTCTTAGGATGAGGATAAATTAGATTTTTAGGAAATAAATAAAATTTTATTTATTTCAAGGGTTTGGGTTGAGGAGATATTTATTAAAACTTTTTTAATAAACATGAGGATTAATATTTAATCTTAATTAAATATTTTGAGTTGGGATTAGGGGTAGTAAATGATGGGATTAGCCTTTAATCAAAATTAAAGAAGGATTAGAAGATTTTGGAAGAGGTTAGTGGTCTTAAGGAAATTGGCCAAGTTTTGGGCAAAAAATAAATTTTTTATTTATTTTGGATTTTTTGGTCAATTTATTAATTAAATAATTAATAATAAGGAAATAATGTTTAAATAAGATTTAAACATTTTTGGGAGGGATTCCTTAATTAAATATTTTTAATTAAGATAAAGGGATTTAATGGCATAAAAATAAATAAATAAATTAATAAATGATGATGTCATCAGGAATTTTTCAAAAAATAAAAATACTTTATTTTCTAAAGTTTTTTAGGTGTCTACACCTTCATAATAGATTGTGTTGTTAGTCTGCCTAATCTTTGAATTGAACTACTAACAAAAGAGACTCTTCAATTGATAGGTAATAAGTTAGGGAAATATGTATGTTTTGTGGAATCTAAATTGAGCCTCTCTAATGTAATTATCAGAGTCAATATAGATGCCAACATTATTCAACCCAATCCTTTAAAGATATGTATTAAGGGAAGGTCACTCACAATAGAACTGATATTGGTGGAAGGATCTTTCATAGAGGACCATCCATCAGTTTCTCTAATCCTAAATTAGAGCCATTTTTTTCCATGTCTTCCTTTAGACACACAAATTATCCTTAATAAGAAAAAGGGAGACTTTGAATTTGTGGAATCCTATGTAGGAGATGATCTGGAAGAGGGAAGAATAAGATAAGTAGTTCCCACACAACTCTTGATTATAGTTATAACTATTATCTTTGCAAATCATGAAGGTGAGACTATAGGATTCATGATAAATGTTCCCCTTTTGACTTAGTCAGTGATAGAGATAGTTGTCCAAAAAAAGGAGGGGTGAGGCAAGTTTCAAAGAAAATCTCAGCTAAAATATAGGGGTAGAAGCCATAGAGGTAGGAGGGAGGGACTCCAAAAGATATAAGTTGTAGATAGACATAGCAATTATTCTTAATGAGACATAAGGGCTAATAAGTGAAACATGTCAATGGAGAGAGGAATATATTTATGAAGGAGGGGATCACCTAGATAATGACATATATATCGTACAGGAAAAATTATTTCCATCAACCCCTCCAAATGAGGGACTTAATAGACAAGATAGAGTGGAGAAAGAGGTTAGCATCATACATTTGAGAATTTATGTGAATTTGTTGTTAAGGACCTAATGAACAAATTTATGGATGAAATTTTTGACGAGGAGGAACTTTTTAGATAGAAGAAATTGTTGATTAAAAATTTGAAAGATGAAGACTCTTTGGAAAAGAAAAAAATATTAGTAGAATATTTGATAACAGTTGGAGATCACCATGACTAAACAACATAAAAATGCACTTGCTTGTGCAAAAATAAATAAGAAGAGAGAAAGAAAATCTCGACAAGAACTAAGAATGATGGATGAATATTCTTGTGGTGAATTTAAATTAATGAACATCCTTAATACAGGGAAGGGTAAGATACTTCCCAAGTCGCCATGAGTGTCCTCACTTAGAATGTTGGGGGTTTAAATGCCCCTAACAAGCAGTAGGTCCTAAAATATTGAATATAAAAAAAGGGGAGAAGTCATTTTACTAAAGGAAATGGAACTAGATAGGAATGATCTAGAGGTTTAAATAAGAAGTTAGGGTTTAGGGAGATATAGTGATCTCCCTCTAGGGGAGCCTCAAGAGGTTTATCTTTCATATGAGACCCAAGGTTTCTAGCTATAACACCTTTAGAAGATCATGTGAATTTGAGTTGTGCCTTAGTAAGAATCTCCCAAGTGAAGTTGAGCTTTAGGATTTCTAATGTGTATGAACTTGTTTAGGTAAAAGTTAATAAAAAATGCCAAATACCACAATCATAGGTGGGAGTCTCCCCTCTCAAAGATGGATGAAAATTGTAAATTGATAGTGATCATTTACAGTCTCTTCAACTAAATGCATAATTGTCATTGTTCATAGGGTGAATAAGGTCAATTTTAGAGATAACTTCACAATGAATTTTTTTTTACTAGCGTAACTCGAGTTATTACAAGAGGTATGTTTGAAAAAACCTATTTCTCTTGTATTCAAGTGGCTTAGAGTGATGATGCCAAACTAATGAATTCATTTCTTCTAGTTTAAATTAACAAATTCATGACTTCCATTTCCCCAATAAATAATAATGTACTTAATTTATTGGAAATAATATAATAACTAGTTCTTAAATATAATTTGCATTTATATCTAAGAAATAAAAGTGCATTGATAAAAAATTAAATAGTAGAAAACATAATATCAATACTTCAATTTTTGTTATAGATGTTTTTTGAAAAAGTAAAATTTAAAGGATGTATCCAAAAGTTCACTTTAAGAATTTTATCTCAACTCCTAAATATATGTGGTGGAAAACATTAGTAAGTTTACATAGGTACCTCTTCTTTTAATATTATTTTCTTCACCAAAGTTTCGTTCAATTTTTAGTTATCAAAGCATATTATATTTTAAAAATGAATGGTTACACATCTAATTGGAGAAATAGAGAAAAACTATAAAATGCTTATTAATTTTACAAACTATGAATTGAAATGTAATGTATTAAGCGAAATAAAACTCTTGACAATTTTTTCTCAAAATGATTTAGAAAGGGTACTCTAGACTAGAATATAACTCTTTCAATAGACACAATGTCTACAAAAAATAAAAATGAATGATGGAACAGGACCAAAATATAACCCTTTCAAGACCAGTTATCCTATAGGCATTAAAAACATTTTTGTACTAATTTAAGTTGTTAAACTTTCATATCATTAACTTGATAAATAGATCTAAGATCATAATTGAAACTTATATGATCCTCACATCAAATTTTCATCTTATTGTTTCTTAATATATATTGAGTACTAGGGTATGCATTTAGATTATATTGAGTTGCAACATTAAATAGTTAACCTGAAATAAACATGCAACACAATAAGGATTCACACATTTTGACACAAGTAGTTAACGTGGAAACCCTATAAAGGGAAAACCACTAAGGAACCGACAACCCAAATATTTTCACTCTTACAAAGTGAGCTTTCTTATGAGGCAACCTTGTTAAACATTATGTACACATATTTAAAGTGACCTTGTTAGAGGATTTGTACAAAAGATCATATAAAACATATCACTCGTTTACATTTCTAAAGAGTGGCCTACTCTAAAGGACGTACAAACATTACTATTGAATGTTACCATATAGGATTTCAAATGACTATTAGATCCACATGGTTAAGAAATTTTTCTACTACAATGGTAAGAAATTAATAGTGAAATATTCGATTAGGTTTTAGAATTACATCTTGCTTGTTGAGATCTCCAGTTTGCTCAATCTCTTACTTTTTCTCCCTTTCTAGTTAATTCATACACTTCACACATCAACTTAGCACTTCCATTGCTTGATCCTTTTAATACTCTTATGCCTAGTTCACCTTATCTTTTCTTCTTCCATTTTAGTAGCCAACATTTGCATAAAAAAAAATCAACAATCAACAATCATAAACATCTTTTTCATCCTTTTAATTAGAAAAATTCTCCCATTCTAGAATCTTCTAGATTTTAATGCTTAATCACAATTATATATCTCCATTAACTTCAAATTCATTAAATCTAGACACTCAGGAAATAAGATTCCTCCTTGAAATTTTTTTTTCCTTTCAAATTAATAAATCTTCTCCATTAGATCTTCTTTGAATTTTTCTAAACATTTATCTCATAACTAACTTTGTCTTTATCCTTGAAACTTATTGAACATTCTTAATTTTCATCAAATGGAGGCCTCAAATTAATATTTTCTAAACTTATTCTTCATGTTCTTGATTGGTGAACATTACAACTTTCTTAATCAATACTTGACTCAGTTGACACTGAACTTGCTTAGTTAACACTAAAATTCTTAACTTATTTGTCAGGGTCTTAATGACAAATAGAGTAGCTTAGTTAATACTATATTCCTTCATTCACACACTTTAATCTTTCTTGCATATACATCTTTCTTAAGATCATGTACGACGGTCAAAATAGCATTATACTATCAGAGTCTAACTCATTCAAGTGCCCATTAAATACTATACACTTATCAATACTTACCTCATCATACTTTCCTCAAATTCTCTCCATCAATCAAATGATATGAAACTTTAATAAATTAAGATAATGTCTAACTAGTTAAGGCTTGACATGAAGACAACATAAGAAATGATATGACTCTTACACATACATTAACAACATTATCAGTTGGGGCTAAGAACTCTAGATTATGAAAATTTAACAAAAGTTGCATTATTATCATATAATTCTTGACCTCTCAATTATGGTTTTTATATATTTAAACATCTTCTATTTTTTAAAAGTTTTTAATACATGCATATCAAAATGTTTTTAAAAGGGGGCTTAAAACCAAAATCTAATCATGACTCAAAATGTGTTAAAATACTTTAAAGAATGATTTCATACTAACATTGGAGATATTCAAAAATAAAATCTATATTGCCATAAATACTTATAATATTAAGAACATAAATTAAAGGATTATAAATATTGTCATTTTAATCACCAATAGTATAAATATGATTTTTAATGTAGACATAAAAAAGGACCTTGTGTAACTTAATGTAATACACACATACTCATCTTTCATATATATATATATATATATATATATATATAGGCATCAATTCAACATTCATATATTTATATTTAAAAATAACTAATAATTATAAAAAAATTGAAGTAAATGATAATTGCAGATGCTCTATCATGCAATGCTTCATTGGCTAAAATTTATCCCTAGAATATGTGCTCATGTGAATTGTTATTTATAGATGCATTTGCCATGTTAAAACTCAATTTTTTCTCTTTCCTTGATCTCTTCTCTAAAATTTTATCCACCAATTTTATGTCCTTGTACTTGAGGCACTCATATATAGCTTATTCAATATTCCTAAATTAATAACCTTATTTGAGACATCCCTCTTCCTACTAACACTAGGGATAAATCAACTCACACTTAGTTAATGGAAAATTTTTTCTCAAAAATTATGTTAAATAAAGGAATTGTAACATGTATACCTAAAAACTAGCCTTGTTCTATCTTAGGCTTGATGAAATTATAGGTGGCGTAACTTGGGGGGGGGGAGGGCGAGGGTGAATCAGTTACCACAAAAATAATTCACAAATCCCTTAGATATCTTAAAACTTAATTATTGTTGTCACTCGGTAGCTACACAGAAAAATGTTGTAACTTGGTAGATTAACTTGTTATTGATCTTTAAACATTCACAATTATTAACATGCATGCAAAATAAAATAACATGAACATAAGAGACACTAGATTTAACATGGAAACCCGATATGGGAAAAACCACCAAGTAACTAGTTACCAATTTTCATTCTTCTGAAGTGAGCCCTATTAGGAGCCAATCCTATTAAAGGTTACAAAACACACTGTTACGTGTGACCTGGTTAGAGGATTTAATCATCATGTTAGGAGTGGCCTTGCTAGAAGACTTTAGAACAATTTAGTAGAACTTCCCACCTTATTAGAGGATTTACAAAATGACTATTAGATCAGCTCTATTAAGAGATTTATGAATTACTACTACAATGGTGAGAAAGTACCAATAAGTGACCTGAATGAGATGCAACTAAACTTTGTTGATATAGATCTCTTGTTTGATTTAATAGATCCTCACTGATTGAATACAACCTTTATTTTCTTCAAGGATATCTAATCTTTCTTCAAAATTCACTCACACTTCTTCTTCACAATCAACTCACTTGCATACTCACTCATTCATATATCCATTCATTCATTTGAAAACACAACTTGACCTTTTATTTATACCTTATAGATTGTCAAGTCAGCTCACTTACAAGTTACATTTACTAATAAACCATGCATTAGTCAGCTACAAACATTACATTAAATAGATAAAATTTATTTCCCAAAATAATGAATCCTTCATTGGTCGACCTTGCTTGGTAAACACTGCTCCAGAAATGATTTCCAGTGTTAACCAAGTGAAGCTTAGTAAACATTTTAAACTCTGTAAAATCCTTTGGAGACTAAATGAGCTCGATAAGAACTAATTTTCCTTTTTTGACCTTGTGTGCTCGATAAAAACTAACTTTTTTTTGTTAATCTTGGTAGCTCGATTAACACTAACCTCTGTCTTAGAATCCTTTGATGCCTAATTGAGCTCGGTAGAAACTATCTTTACAGTGTAGAATTTAGGAATGCTCGGTAGACTATGTAATTCTCTTTGCTAACCTTCTGAGCTCAATAGACTGTCATTTTCCTTGTTGACCAACTGAGCTTGGTCGACTCTGACTGATAACTAATATGAAATTTGTGTAACATCAAATACAACACATAGGTAAACAATTGTATCCAACAATCTCCCTCTTTGGAATTGATGGCAACACAACATGTCATACCATAATAAAATTTGAAAATAAGTCTTTACAGAACATTTCTCCCTCTTAGATTATATTCCACAAACTCCTTAAATACAATAATCTCCCTCTATGAAAGAATTACATAGCTTCTTTAAAATCATCAAATTTCAGAAAGATATGATAGTATACTCTCCCTCTTTGACAACAGATGCCAAAGACAATAAAAACCAAATGAATAGCAATGTACCTTAAGTACTGATTCATATGTAATGTTTTCATGATTATTCTGCATGAACTGAAAGATCTTCAACTTGATACCTATTGATGCATCACTAAAACTTCATTTTAGTGAGCTTTAGATAGGGGAATGACCCCTAACTTACCTCTTAGATACAAAAATGCATCCTTATGTAAAGATTTTGTGAATATGTCAGCAATTTGTTCCTTTGTATGGACATATTCCAATCTAATCTCCTTATCTTGCACCAATTCTCTAACAAAGTGATATTTTATTGCAATGTGTTTGGTTTTTGAATACATCACTAGATTTTTGGATATGTCAAATGCACTTGCATTGTCACAAAACATAACAGTAGGTTCTTTCATTTCTTCTTTCATACCTTCCAATAATTGTTTGAAGCAAACAATATTAGAACAATTTACTACTACTACAACATACTTTGCTTCTGTTGTGGATTGGGACATACAATTTTGCTTTTTACTTGTCCAAGAAACCAATCTCTTTCTAAGAAAGAAAGCTCCTCCACTTGTACTCTTTCTATCATCAATGTTTCCTGCCCAATCTATATCAATAAACACATTTAAATCTAGATTACCTCCAAATTTGTACCATAATCCATAATCTCCAATGTCTTTCAAATATCTCATGATTGTTTTGATTTCCATCATGTGATTTTCCTTTGGTTTTGCTGAAAATCTTGCTACAATACCAACTGCAAGGGCAATATATGACCTTGTATGCACTACATACTACAACTTTCCAATCATAGATTTATACAATGTTTGGTCTACTTCCTTTGATTCATCATTCTTGGTAAGTTTCAATCCTGTACACATAGAAGTCCCAACTGGTTTGTAGTCTTCCATACCAATTTTTTTTTTAGTATTTCCTTGATATATATAGATTGAATGATATAGATGCCATTCTAATTTTTCTAAATTTGAAGACCAACAAAGAATTTGATCTCACCAAAAATAGACATCTCAAATTCCTTTTTCATTTTTTTTAAAAATTCTTTGCAAAGATCATAATTTCATGTGAACAAAGTATCATCCACAAATATTTCTGCCAAAACAATCTTATTATCTAGTCCTTCCTTGATATACAAGCTACTATTATCATTAGTTCTCTAAAAACCAATCTGAATAAGATAGTTATACAGTCTTTCATACCATGCTTTAGGGGCTTGTTTTAGACCATGTCCTTCTTTTCTAGATCAACAAAACCTTCAGGTTGCTCAATGTACAGCTCCTCATTCAGTATACCGTTGAGAAATGATGACTTGACATCCATCTGATAAACTTTAAATCTTTTGTATGCAGCATATGTAAGTAAGGTTCTAACACCTTCCAATCTTGTAACAGGAGAAAAGGTCTCTCCATAGTCTATTCCTTCTTCTTGAGAGTATCCTTTGCATATTGGTCTAGCTTTGTTTCTTGACATCTTACCATCTTCATTCAACTTATTTCTGAATACCCTCTTAGTTCCAATCACATTTTTATCCTTAGGCCTAGGTACAAGAGTCCATGTTTTGTTTTCCTCTATCTACTCCATATCTTCATTCATAGCCTCAATCCAAATTTCATTTTCTAATGCATCTTTGACACTTCTAGGTTCAAAATCAACAAGTAAACAAGTAACTTTCAACTTACTTCTTGTCATCATACCTTCAGATTTGTCTCTAATGATCTGATCTGGTGTATGATGTCTCTTGACATACTTAGCTAATATAGATTCCTTTCCTTTTGAACATTTTGCATTCTCATCCTCTTGCACTTCAACTTCAAATTCTAGTTGATTTTTTTGGTACTCAGCTACTTCATACTCAGTAGGCATTGGCTCGATAGCATCAAAATGTGACTTGGGTTCCTATAGCTCGATTTGAATTTCCTACAACTCTATCATTGAAGACTCTAGAGTAGAAGATTTCCAATTAATAGGTGTATCTGGAACCATATTAGGTTAAATGAAAACAAATCTCCTATAATCTTCTAGTTCTTGTTTTCTTTCTTCTTTAGTTCTTTCTATAAACTCATCAACTTTCACATGTGTACTTTCTATGACTTTGTGAGTAGACAAGTTCAAACATCTATATGTTTTACTTTTGCAAGAATAACCCAAAAATATTCACTCATCACCCTTCACATCAAATTTACCTTTTCTAGATTCTTTCAAAATGTAACATGTGCTTCCAAATACCTTTAGGTAACTTATATTAGGTTTATAGCCATACCATAACTCATAGGGGGTTTTGAATGAATCCTTATTCAGCTGTACTAGGTTCAAGGTATGAACTATACTGTTGATAGCTTCCTCCTAGTATTTGATAGCATTGTTCTTTTCAATCATTAGGGTTCTTGCACAGTCCATGATAGATCTGTTCCTTCTTTTAGCTATTCCATTTTTCTCAAGAGTTCTAGGGGTTGATACATACCTTTTGATCTCTCTTTCAATGCAAAAGTTATTGAACTCATGTGAAATGAATTCACCACCTCTGTCTGACCTCAAACATTTCAATCTTTTTCTTGTTTCCTTCTCAACTCTAGCCAAATACCATTTGAACTTCTCAAATGTTTCTAATTTCTCTCTCAAGTACATGACAATCATCATTCTTGAGTAATCATCAACAAAAGGAATGAAGAATTTTTCACCAATATAGCTTTCAATTCTAATAGGTCCACATAAATCAGTATGCACAATATCTAAAACTTCTTCAAACTAATAGTTTTTACTTTGAAGCTAGTCTTTCCCATCTTACCAATTTGACAATTCTTGCATCGACCAACCTCAAGTTTCTTTATATTAGGAATGCCTCTTAGTTTCCTAAATTTACTTATTTTCACCAACTTATCAAAGTTCACATGACACAACCTCCTATGCCATTACCAACTTTCTTCAACTTGAGGAATAAAACATGAACATTCACCAAGTTCAAGATAGAACAAGTTACCTTTTGTTTGAGTGCCTAATCCAATAAGCTTTCCTTTTTCATCTAGTAGTCTTGCTTTTCCATGCATGAATTCCACTTTGAATCCATTATTGAGTAGCTGCGTACACTCAACAGATTGTGTTTTAGTCCTTCTACCCAATATGCATTATCACATACAAGTTCTTTGGTTAGTGAGATTCTTCCTCTTCCTTTTATGCAACAAGGTTCATTATTAACAAATCTCACACTACCACCATCATAGTTTTCAAAATGTTCAAACTTAGTTTTATCACCAGTCATATGATGAGAGAAACCACTATTTATGATCCATGTATCATTTTTCCTCACATGAGAAATAAGTGTCATTTTCTCATCATTATCAGACTCATATTTCACAACAATGTAAACAATTTCATCTTCTTCATCATCAGAATCATTAGAATCCTTAGCCACGAAACATGTTTTCTTACCTTTGTCCTTGAATAATTTGAAGTCTTTCTTGCCATTGTACTTGTGACCTTTCTTCTCATCCTTGTTTTGCTTGTTTGGGAACCTGGCAGCAATATGTCCAATTTCTTCACACGAAAAATAGATTAGAGGAACCTTCCCTTTGTATTTCCATCTACCTCTTGAGTATTTCCTTGCTAGTAGAGCTTCAACCACCTCAAGATCACTGTTAGAACTCTGTTATGATTCTTCTTCACTTTTTGACTTAGAATCCTTTATCTTCTTTCCTTTCTCCTTGAATGAAATCTTGGATTCAAATGATGATTCAATGTTCTTGGTAGTTGGAACATAGTTATCATAGTTATCTAGCTCAAATGCAGTCAATATTCCAACTATGGCCTCTAAATTTATCTTATGATTTTCTTCACATCTTCTTTCTTGAATTGGAAAAAATCTAGTTACATAGATGGGAAGTAATGTTCTAAGAACTTTACTTATAACTATTTCCTCCTTGATAGCTCCTCCAGAAGCTTTGATTGCACTAATGCTTTCTTTGACTCTTTCAACATATTTTGTGATGTTTTCATCTTGTCTCATCCTCATCTAATCAAATTGTCCTCTTAAAATTTTTGCTTTTTCTCTTCTCACATTATCATCTCCTCCATAGATTTCTTTCAGCATGTTCCACATTTCAAAGGAAATTTTGTAGTCCTTGACATCATCAAATTCTTCATAGCTGAGGGTAGATGCAATGTCTATCAGCATGATGTTATGAGTCTTTTTCTCAACAATATCATTAGCAGATAATGTACCAGAAGGAGTTATATATGCTTCATCTAGATATTTTAATCCTATCTCTCCAATAGAAGCCAAATGGAGTATCATGAGACCTTGCCATGTTGAAAAGTTATCCTTGTTAAGCATTGGAATTTACCTCTTGTAAGGCATCTTGAACTTTAGCTTAGATCCTTGAAATCTTTCCTTCAAGCACCAAAAGCTCTTATACCAATTGATGGAATTATAGATGGAGTAACTAAGGGGGGTGGGGGATGAATCAGTTACTACAAAAATAATTCACAGATCCCTTAGATGTCTTAAAACAAGTAATTAGTATTGTTACTCGGTAGCCACATAGAAAAATGCTATAACTCAGTAGATTAATTTGTTACCAATCTTTAAATATTCACAATTATTAACATGCATGCAAAATAAAATAATAGAAACACAAGAGACAATAGATTTAATGTGAAAACCCAATATGGGAAAAAACATCAAGTAACTAGCTACCAATTTTCACTTTTTTGAAGTGAGCCCTATTAGGAGCCAACCCTGTTAAAGGTTACAAAACACACTGTTAGGTGTGACTTTGTTAAAGGATTTAATCACCCTATTAGGAGTGGCCTTGGTAGAGGACTTTAGAAGAGTTTATTAGAACTACCCACCTTGTTAAAGGATTTACAAAATGACTATTAGACCAACTCTGTTAAGAGATTTAGGAATTACTACTACAATTGTGAGAAAGTAACAATAAGTGAACTAAATGAGATGCAACTGAACTTTACTAATACTGATCTCTTCTCTACTTCAATAGATCCTCACTAATCAAATACAACTTTTCTTTTTCTCAAGGATATCTGATCCTTCTTCAAAATTCACTCACACTTCTTCTTCACAATCAACTCACTTGCATACTCACTCATTCATACATCTATTCATACATTTGAAAACAAAAATTGACCTTTTATTTATACATTAAATATTGTCAAGTTGGCTCAATTACAAGTTACATTTACCAATAAACCATACATCATTAAGCTACAAACATTACATTAAATAGATAAACTTTATTTCCCAAAATAATGAAATCCTTTATTGGCTGACCCTGCTCGGTAAACACTGCTCCAAAAATAATTTTTAGTGTTAACCAAGTGAAGTTTGGTGAACACTCCAAACTTTGAAAAATCCTTTGGAGACTGAGTGAACTCGATAAGAACTGATTTTTCTTTTCTAACCTTGTGAGATTGGTAGAAACTAACTTTCTTTTGTTAACCTTGGTAGCTTGGTTAACACTAATCTCTGTCTCAGAGTCCTTTGACACCTAAGTGAGCTTGGTAGAAACTATCTTTACAGTGTAGAATTTAGGAATGCTTGGTAGACTCTATAATTCTCTGTCCTAACCTTCTGAGCTTGGTAAACTCTGTCTTTTGCCTTGTTGACCAACTAAGCTT
This sequence comes from Cupressus sempervirens, assembly GCA_028749045.1. NCBI lineage: Eukaryota > Viridiplantae > Streptophyta > Pinopsida > Cupressales > Cupressaceae > Cupressus > Cupressus sempervirens. The sequence goes on along the minus strand of CM053788.1, from coordinate 706,821,167 downwards.
GGTAGACTTTGATTGATAACTAATATGACATTTGTGTAACATCAAAGACAACACACAATTAAACAATTGTATCCAACAAGGCTATCATTGGTTATGCATAGTATAGAGTTTTTTTAATGATTCTTTCTAACTTCCACTTACCATGGATCCTAAAGGAACAAAAATAGGTAAGGTGTGAGACTATTACTAGATAGCTTATCATTGTATTTGGTATTAACATTACTATTGAAGAAATTATATGAAATTCATATTAAGAAAAATGAAATTATTGACGAAGATATTCTTGGGAATCCATGCATATAATTAGCTAAAATAATTTATTATAAGGCTCTTAGGTGTCATTTGGGAAAACCAAAAAGACATGGCCACTACCTCTTGATTGCATTAGATTCTCTCAAAAAATAAAGGGAGCATAGGTACTCAAATTATATGTTTGGAAACTTTTCTTTATACCTAAATGGATTGTGAGGGATATTTAAGTGAATGGATGATAGAAATAATTAGTTATATTTTATATACAATCTTCTATTAATGATAACCTATGGTACATAGTGTGTTATAATGATAATGTTATTTATGCTCCATTCTTCAAGACCAAATGTTTATCTCCCTTGAATATTATTGAAGAAAGATTGGTAGTTTATATCATTCAAGTTATTTTGTTGATTAGTTTATTAGCCATGGCCTAATTTTTGGCACATGTTCTATTTTCTAGAATTGGATGATCAAACTAAAAGAGAAACCTCTAAATATGAGTCCCAAAGTACAAGGTTTCATGCTTCAAAAATATATCAAATATTTTGAAACTCATTACATGTAACGAACTTTGAATATAAATTATAGCAATAACTTTCTTGCTCTATTTGAATCAATTATTCAAACATAAATTATCAATTCTTAAACTTTAGCATCCTATCTATCCCTATATTTTAATCTTACTTACACTTCACATTCTAATTCTCTTTAAAATTGACAATTGTTAAATAAATACAATATTTAATCTTTTCCACATAAATCTATCTACATAAACTTTAGTTTCTTTACCTCGAATCAAAATCTAAAATTTTGAACTTAAAATGAACTAAATAGAACAAAATAAACTATTTTTAGTTTAAAGTACTTCAGAAGACCAACTTGCTCCATATTAAAATTCTAAGTTTGAAGATTGTGAAGGAAAATCCAAAGAGAGAAAAGGAGTAGAACTAATTGAGTATAGCAGATGTAAAGAACTAAGAAAGAGCCTATTGCTTCTACAAAGATGAAATAAAACTTTTTACATATATTTTTAGAGGAAAAATTTCTATAAACAATAGCTATGTGTAGTTGGAATCCCTACCTAATATAATGAAATAAGAGAAAGTATTAATAATGCATCAAGCAAAGAAATTGTGCAAGTTTGTAAAGATACGTGCAAAAACAAGTAAAGAAGGACAAGGGAACAAAAACAATTAAGTAAAAGGAATCAATAACAATACTTTTGTATGTTTTGGCCTATGCTTAAGACTTCACTTGGAATTTGGAAACATCAATGGAGAATGAGTTTACAACACTACTTGGAAAAAATTCCTTATCTCACAAAATTACAAGTGCATTGTTAGTGTTGATATAAATAGGCTACATGGCATCTCTTTTAATTTTAGATACAATATGTTATACAAAATATGTGATAAAATTTACACAATTTTTTTTTAAAGAAAGAGGTGTTATACTAAGAGTAAGATACTGTATATTATACACAATCCGTGATAAAATTTACACAAAAAAATCATAGAGAAAGAGATATAATGATAGTAAATTTTATATTAGATGATATAAGTAATATTTATAAAAAAAAGAAAAAAGAATTAAAATTTTATGCCTTATTCACTTTGTGCATAAACTATAAGTGCAAGGAACTAATAATTTTAAGATCAGAAGGTAGTAACTATTTTCATACTTAGACATGTGGATAGCACAAGAAATGAAATAGTGTACATGCAATAGAGAGATATTAGCATTGCAATTACCTTGATAGGCATGTAGGCCAAATATGGAAGAAGGCACCTAGATTGCATGGATCATGTCATATTTCCTATGCATCATATTATTTAGCCTTTAAAAACTTTTTGTGGGCATTGCAAGATGTAAACATTTTTGAATGCTTCTTGTTTTTTTCTTTTTTGTTTTTTCATATATATTTTTCATTGGACACATCCTTGTTGATGTAAGGAGAATAAAGGAACAACCAAAGCTAGGGCACACCCAGCTTTCCAGATCAACCTACCATAGTCAACACAATGGATAAAACAACACAAATATAACACCAAGGAGGGAGAACAAGATATTTATTGATTCCTCAAATGAACAATATACATGCCCAGCTATAAGGCCTTCTAGGTTATGGCCAAAAATAATTACTTTCAGATCCAAGATCTAACTACAAATTTTCTCTTCCAATTTAGCTCTTCAATCCTATTGCAACTCTTGCTACTTCTATTCTACTTAACTCTAAAACTAAAAACTCTATTTATACTTGCCAAACCAGCTTACAGAACATTCTAGAATATAGAGAAGCCACAAGTCGGTCCTCAACAAATATAACTACCTATATCAAAATTAAATGTGAGAAAATTTAGTACAAACTAGAACCATACACAGATTACTCAGCAAATGAAAGCTTTTTCAAAACTATTACTTGACATCCATACAAACTTGGCATCCAAAGGAAGTAATCATCAACAACTCCAAACTCAACATCCAAAGGAATCACTAGGCAACAACTCCAAACTTGGCATCCAAAGGAATCACTCGGCAACCAAAGGAGCTTGAAAAGAAAAGGAATCGCTCAGAAACCAAAGGATCACTCAGCAACCAAAGACATAGCATCAAGTTAAGAACTCAATAGTAGCTGAAAAAATGAACAGAAGGTCTAGGATTACAAGGAAACTCAGGATGCTCCTACATCAAACAACTACGGTTGGAGAAAATGATTCTCCTAAATCATTGAGATGTCACAACACAAGACAAATCCAACTCAAATTGAGAAATCCATGAAGCACCTTCCAAAGGTCTATTTTCCCACTTCACTAGGTATTCATAGTAATCTTTTCCTCTTGTGCTCTTGCCAACTCTTTTATCCAATATCTATTCAACTTCTTCAATCTTCTTCTTAGGATAATATTCTAATACAAAAAATTCATCATCTCACTCATAGTACTTATACAAATTAGCAACATTGAATATAGGAGATATGTCCATGTCATCAGGTAACTCTACTTCATATTCAAGATCTTATAAGGTTCAAACTTCTTCATCAACTTACTATATGTTCCAACAAGAAATCTTCCTTTCTTCAAATGAACCATCACCTCATTGCCAAATTGAAAATTATGAGGTCTCTTAGACTAATCAACATTCTCCTTGTATTCTTGATTAGCCTGTTCCAACCTCAACTTCACTTCCTTATGTAAAGACTCCATAAAATTAGCAAATTCTTCTCTTGCATCACTTCTCTTTTCTTCACCAACAATATCTCTCAAATTTGATACTCCTCTATGCTTCATTCTAGTAACGATCTCAAAAGGTGTCTTCCCTATACTAATATTCACAAAATTATTATATGCAAATTCAGCTTGTTCCAATACCATCTCCTAATTACTTGTCTTATTCCCAACTAAACATCTCAGCAAATTACCCAAGCTTCTATTCACAAACTCTATCCATCTATCTATTTGTAGATGGAATGTAGAATTAATCTTCAACTCAGTACCCATCTTCTTCCATAAATTTTTCCAAAAATAACCATCAAACTTACTGTCTCTATCATAAATAGTACTTCTTGCTAATCCATGCAATCTCACAATCTCTTTAAATAAAAGTTTAGCAACATGCCTAGCATCTGATGTCTTCTTACATGGTATTAAATGATCCATCTTAGAAAATCCATACACTATAAAAAATATGGAATCATACCCCTTCACTATTTTAGGTAATCCAAGAATGAAATCCATTCTGATGTCACTCCAAGGTTTCTTAGGAATAGTAATAGGTTTATACAAACTAGTATTTTGACTTACTCCTTTTGAAACTTGAAAAAATCCACAATTATTCACAAATTTTTGAACATCCTTATACATTTGTGGCCAATAATATTTCTCTTTTAGCAAACTCAATCTCTTATCAATTCCAAAATGTCTAGGCAATCCACCACTATGCTTTTCCTTAATTAGATTCAACCTCATAGAACCTCTAGGAGTACACAACTGAATACATTTGAACAACATACTTGTTTGAATGAAATACTCATCATACTTATGTGATTTGTTAGATTTGGTACTCTACACTCTCTCCATGCCTCAAAAATATTAGGGTCAGCATCATACAACTCTTTCATTTCATCAAAACCAAGAACTTGAACCTTCATTTCAGTCAACAAAGAATGTCTTCTACTCAGTGCATCAGAAACTCTATTAGTAAATCCACTTTTGTGCTTAATGACAAATGTAAATTTCTATAAGTACTCAACCCACTTCATATGTCTTTGATTCAATTTATATTGACTTCCCAAGTATTGTAAAGCTTTATGATCAATATACAACACAAACTCCTTAGGAATGAAATAATATCTCCACTTCTTCAATGCTTGGGTAATAGCATAAAATTCTTGATCATACAAAAAATGCTTTTTCTTAGCATTATTCAACTTTTCACTAAAGAAAGCAATAGGTTTACCTTCTTGACTTAATATAGATCCTATTGCATTACCACCTGCATCACATTCAACTTGAAATACTTTATTGAAATTAGGCAAAGCTAATACAAGTAATTCAACAACCTTTTGTTTCAAAATCTCAAAACTCTTATCAGATCCATGTGTCCACTTGAATTCCCTTTTATCTCCCCTCATTGTCTCAGACATAGCATTATAAACAACAATGAAATTCTTTATAAACTTTTTGTAGAAACTAGCCAAACCATGAAATGATCTTACCTCACCCACGTTCTTAGGTTTAGACCATTCCAAAATTGCTTTAACCTTCTATGGATCCATCTTCAATCCATCAACTGAAATTACAAATCCCAAATACAAAAATTCCTTTTGCATAAAAGAACACTTTTACATATTAATCAACAACTTTTTCTCTTTCAACCTCTACAATACTTGTCTAATATGCTCAAGATGTTCTTCTTTACTCTTACTGAATATCAGAATGTAATCCAAATAAACAATCACAAACTTACCTAAGAATCTTTTCAAAACTTCATTCATCAACCTCATGAAAGTACTAGGTGCATTAGTCAAACCAAAAGGCATAACCAACCATTCATACAAACCATCTTTTGTCTTGAAAGAAATCTTCCATTAATCACTTTATCTTATTATAATTTGATGAAAGCCACTCTTCAAAGAAATCTTGGTAAAATACTTTGCTCTACTCAAAAAATCCATTATGTCATCCATCCTCGGCATAGGAAACCTATATTTCACTGTGATCTTGTTAATAGCTCTGGAAATAGTACACATTCTCCATTCTCCATTTCTTTTAGGTGCTAATACAATATGTACAACACATGGACTCAAGCACTTGTCTATTAAGTTCTTCATTCTCTATAGGTGTCAATCTATATGGTGCTTTATTTGGAAAACTAGCTTAGGACTCAGATCCATACAGTGGCTTATACTTCTTACTGGAGGTAAACCATCAGGAATATCTTCTACAACAATCTCTTCATACTCTTTCAACAACTTTGTAATTTCTTCTTGTACTCAACTACCACTATTTGTTGTCACTTGGTCATCACCAACTTCTACTGCTTGGTCACTATTACCAACACTCGGTCCTCCAGGAATTATGGCTAAAAAAAATTGGTTCTTCTTTACTTCCTTTTCAAATTTCTTTCCATTAATCATACAAACTTTTATCATAGTACAACTAACCTCATATGGACTTTCAATCAAAGAAAACAATATTTTCTTCTTCCCATTTACCCAAAGAGTATATTGATTCAATCTTCCATCATGTACAACATATCTATGATATTTCCAAGTTCTACCCAACAAAATATGACAACAATCTATAGGCATAATATCACACAAAACTTCATCAAAGTAATGTCAAATTTTGAACTTCACAAGGCATTTCTCACTTACCAATATCTTATGCTCAGCTTTGATCCATGAAACATGATAAGGTATGGGATGTTTCAACCTCTGCAATTGCAACTTTGTAACCAGCTCTTTTGATGCCAAATTTGTTGAAATTCCTTGGTCAATGATCACCTTGCAACATTTTTCAACCATCTTGCATCTTGTCTTGAAAAGACTTCTTCTTAAAACAAGTTCCTCATTACTTCCCTTATTACATAAGGTTCTTTTCACCATCAGGTTTTCACTAGCCTTAGGTCCACTTGATGAACCCTTAATGTCTTCTTGAATCACAACATTTCTATTATTCTACCCAATTTTAGAAGATCTATGCCCTCCTTTGTCACATCTTAAACAATTACTATAGAAACCACCTCTAGGGTAAGAATTACCTCTTCCTTTGTAAGATCTAGTACCTCCTTGGTATGAACTACCACCTTTCCACTCAGTCTTGTCTTTGTCATCATTCTTCCATTCAAATTTGCCTTTATTTTGCACAAAAATGTTAGATCTACCACCTTCTCCATAAGATCTACCTGTACCTCTTTGGAATCTACCACCTCTACCTCTTTGTCTTTGTCCATGCTTCTTGGTCAAGATCTTATTAGCTTTCAAGGCATATTGATATGCTTCTTCCACACTTTCCAACTTCACAAAATTTATTTCATCTTGAATTCCAAATCTCAGTCCATTTAAGTACCTTGAAATTTTCTCAATATCATCATCCACATGTCTAGATCTAATGTCCAATCTATAGAATTTATTAGTATACTCTTTCACGCTCATGTCTCTCTACCTTAAATTTTTCATCTTTCTCAGTAAGCTAACTTGGTAATCAGCAGGAAGGAATTTGTTCTTTACCTTGTTGACCATCTTTGGCCAAGTGTTGATCTTTTCCTTTTCTCTCCTTTGTCTATTATTTTGCAAATGCTCCCATCACAGTGAGACATGACCTTTCAACCTTGTAACTACAATCTTAACCTTCCTATTATCAGAAGTGTTTTCATACTCACAGAACTTCTCCATATATGAGTTCCAATCCAACACAACATTAGTATCCAATTTTCCATTATAAGGAACAATTTCTACAACAAGCTTTGAATTTTCCCTAGACAACACTCTCAAAAATCTTGCTTCATCATGATCTTCTTTAGGTTTTGGATTAGGGTTTGGTGCTACTGCTTCATCATCACTTACATCATCAATATGTGCTCCTCTCTTTTGGGTTGTCTCCACAACATCTAATCTGGCTGCAATTCATCACAATGTTTGGACAATATTGCATTATCAAAATTTCTTCTACCTCAAACCATCTTTATTAATTAGGTTCCTACATGATCGTAACTATAATGTCCCCATCTATTAGCAACTAAGTGGAGTTCTTAGCCTTCACATTCTCCAAAGGCTAAGTGGAGCATAAGAAGAAATTAAATTAATCTCCTATAAAGTCATTAAATAAATTAAAAATTAAAAGGTGACTTTATATTTAATTAATTATTGTATTACAAGGGAGAAGCTTCTAGAGTTTATATTAATTATTGAAAAGGGGGAAGGCTCTAGTAATTTAATATTCTGGAAGCACAACTAATTATTGTATTGCAAGGGAGGAGTTTCTAGAGAGTGCATTAATTATTGGAAGGGGGAAGCTTCAAGTACTTGCAACTAATCAATATTAGATTTCCTTCTAGTTGGGGGCAGGGAAAGTATAAATAGAGGTGAGAGCTTCATTGTTTAGCATTCGATGATTGTGAATTGCATTTGATAAAAGCTTGGAGGTGTGAGCTAGAGATTTGGTCTTGGCATTAGTGGACATTAATCCTCTCTTGTAACATTCTAGACATCATTCACTTGGGGTTTGGCCTTTGGAATACATTACTATGTATTTGATTTTATTATTTTGAGAACTAATATTATTTCAGCAGTGGTTCAATCTTTAATTTGCATAAATTCCTTCTTGCTCATGTTATGTAGATTGAAACCTATGAAAGACATTAAAATCACTTTCAACAATTGGTTTAGTTCTTGGGGATTTTTAGAGTGCTTATTATAGTAGAGTTAGAGATTTGGTCTAGGCATTAGAGGACATTCATCCTCTCTTATATCCTTCTAGATGTAATTCCCTTGTGGTTTGGCCTTTGGAATACATTACTAGGTATTTGATTTTATCATTTTGAGAACTAATATTATTTTAGCATTAGTTCAATCTTCAATTTTCATAAATTCCTTCTTGGTCATGTTATGTGGATTGAAATCTATGCGAGACATTAAAATTGCTTTCAATAATTCGTTTAATTCTTGGGCATTTCAAGGTGCCCATTATAGTGGTATTAGAGCTATATGTCCTACAATCCTATGAAGATCTTAAGTATTTATGTTTGAGAATGTAACAAGGGCTTTATAATTTTTGCAATACCAAAGCAAGACAAAGTAGGAGTTTAGACTTGCAAAACAAACAAGTTAGTTCATTCGTGCAGAGGGACATACAATCTAGTCATACAGACACAGAGGAGATATTCTTTCAACAAGACAACACTATGGGTGATCAAGATGATAGGAATACTGGTCCAAATTAGGAAAATGTAATGTTTAGGTTACTAGGTACATTAGAGGAGGGGAAATGGATGCAATGGGAACAGAATAGGTGAATGGATATGATGCAATAGGAGAAAAATAGGTGAATGGATATGATGCAATAGGAGTAGAATAGGTGAATGGATATGATGTTATAGCTAATGGCTATATAGATGGGTATCAATATTAATCTAGGTGATGCCAATAATGGAAAAAATAATAATAGGGGCAATGATAATGGAGGCCAAGGCAACATTAATGATAATAATAAACATGACAATAATGGGAATGAGGCTAATAACTTTAGATATGTTGCACACCTAGCTTGAATAGTCGGCTCAAGACCTCTTCTTCCCACCTTCCCACCCAAATATCTAGTTCAACTGATTAATGAACCATAGATTATGGAGTTATAGGATAAGTTTAGGAGGGATTGGGAGGCTGGTGGATTGTAGTTTCAAGCAGACATTTCTCCAAGAGATTACTTGGACTTGAGGATGAGACACATGCCCAGATTAGGAGGACAAAGTCAAAACCTTGAGCTGAGAAAGAAAGTTGGAAAACTTTCTTTACCTTATTATGATGCTTTAGGGAAGATGACCACACAAGCTTAGGTGTAGAATATGGATACATACTTGCAATTGAATCCTATTCCTGAAGAGGAGGCTATAACATATGTGGCTATTCACCTGAATGGACCAGCACATGAGTAGTGGCACCATGGCATGGTAACCTTGGGACATAATTAGATCACATCTTATGAAGAGTTTACTGAGAAGTTCATAAAGAGATTTGATACCAGGGATCTTGAATTATAGTTTAAGGAGCTGGGAAAACTCAAGTAGTGGGGATTAGTTGATATGTATATCAGTGAGTTTTAGAGGTTAGTTGTTTTGGTCATAGATATTTTAGAGAGGATGTTAGCAATGTTGTTTATGGATGGACTCTCAGAACCCTTGTGATGTTGGGTCAAGGAGCATGACTCATCTACATTGTGGCAAGTCACTAAAAAGTCTCATGACTTAGTACCTTCTTCATTTAGGAGAAAATTTTAGCATAGTTATTCTTATATGAAAATGGACAAGGAGAAGGAAAAAAAAACCTTTCACAAGGATGCTCAGCCAAAAAGAGATAAGTTGGATAATGACACCTTCAATGATTTAAGAAAGAATAAGTTATGTGTTCATTGTAGAGAGGCTTGGGATTTATCTCATAAGTGTCCTCTTAAGGCTAAAGAAAATCAAATGGAGTATTTCTTGGTAGAGCTATTATAGTTAGAGAGGGAGGATCAACACTTTGATTCAAATGACGATGAGAAATCATTAGCACAAATAACGGGGGCTCAAAAGGCAATCACATTTAAGGTCAGGGGTACTATTGAAGGGAAGAAAGAAATATTACTCATTGACAATGGGGCTACACATAATTTTATAGATACATAATTGGTAGCCAAGAGAGGTCTATAGACCGCAAGGCACGCTAGTTTTAGAGTCATGGCAGCTAATGGTGACAAAATATTATGCATTCAGAAGATATCTAATGTTCACATCAGGTTTGGAGATGGCTCTGAGTTGGAAGACGAGTTCTATGTGGTAGACATGGGAGACTATGATGTCATCCTTGACATGACATGGATGGCCTTGCTTGTAGAGTTCACACTTAAACTAGAAAAATTGGAGATGAGCTTTTAGCATGAGGGAAGAATTGTTGTAGTTAGAGGACTTTCAGATGGGAGTTGTAGAGTAGTTTCCCTGAGGAGAATGCAGAGACTTTTTTGGCATAATAACATAGAGTGGGTAGCAGAATGTTTCACTATGCCAACTTCAGAAGAGCCACAGGTGAAGAGTCATCCACCAGATATCTAGGAGATATTTTTCAAGAACACTAAGGTATTTGGGAAGATTTCACATGGGGCACCTCTTGACAGAGGGATAGAGCATGTTATTGAGCTCAAGGAGGGAGCCAAACCAGTTATGATTACTCCTTATCATCATCCTAAGAAACACAAGGATGAGATAGAGAGGGAAATTAAGGAGTTGTTGGAGATGGGGCATATCAGACCTAGTAAGAGCCCCTTTGCTTCAATAGTAGTTTTCATAAACAAGAAGGATAGGATGATACACATATGCATCAATTATAGGGAATTAAATAAGAAAACCATTAAGAATAGATATCACATCCCATGAATAGATGAGCTGATTGATGAGTTACATGGTGCATACTTTTTTCCAAAGATTGATCTATGGTCAAGGTATCATTAGATCAAGATGAGGGAGGAGGACATTGAGAAGACAAATTTTTGGTGTCACTATGGCCACTTTGAGTTATTGGTTATGCCATCTGGGCTAACATCTTGAGATGATGTTGTCCACTTTGGAGAAAGAGTCATTGTATGCTAAGGAATCTATGTGCGCGTTTGGGATGAATGAGCTACTGTACCTTGGGCATATCACTAGCATAGATGGAGTTCAAGTACATCTTGAAATGATTAGGGCTATCATTGATTGGCCTACTCCTATGAATCTTACATAGCTTAAGGGATTCCTTGGTCTTCAAAGGTTTTACAAGAGATTTTTTAAGGGACTTTCATAGATTGTTGCACCCTTGACAGACCTTACCAGGAAAGGGGCCTTCACATTGATAGAGGCAGCTTAGAGAAGCTTTGATCATTTCAAGAAGGTGATTTCATCATGTCCAATACTAGCTCTACCAAATTTCATGAAGCCATTTAAGCTTCATTGTGATGCATCAAGAGATGGGATTGGGGCAATCTTGATGTAGGAAAAGCATCCCATCATTTTTGAGAGAAAGAAGCTCCATGAATTGGAGAGGAGCTATTCCATCTATGATAAAGAGATGTTGGCTATTATGCATGCACTGGCTAATTTTCGGCCCTACCTATTTGGAGGAAAGTTTGTTATCAAAACGAATCACAATAGCATCAAATACTTCATGAGCCAGCATGATCTAAATGATAGATAGTAGAAGTGGATTACTAAGTTACAGGCTTATGACTTTGATATAGAGTTTGTCAAAAGTAAGAAGAATGTGGTTCTAGATTCTTTATCTAGGAGACCTCATATTTTTGCTCTAGCTAAGATTACAAGAGATTGGAGAAGTAAGATCACAAAAGAATATGTGAGGGACACTTGAGCTTTTGGAGTAATTGCAGGCACCATGCATGATGATCATTACATGGTGATGGATGGATTGATTAAGTTCCAAGGTAGGATATATTTGATTCCTTCACAATAGTTTAGGGAAGTAATTCTAAAGGCATTTCATGATGCACCTAAAACTACACATCCAGGGATATTTAAGACCTACAGGTAGATCCATGAGTGGTTCACATGGTAAGGGCTCAAGGATGATGTTCAAAAGCATGTCAGGGAGTGTGTAGTTTGTCAGCAGAATAAGGGAGAACACACATATCCTACAGGGTTGTTACAACCATTACTCATTCCAGATAGGAAATGGGAAAGTATTTCTATGGACTTCTTCACTAGGTTACCACAAGTACAGGGGAAATATTGCATCTATGTGTTTGTTGATTGGCTGACAAAGTATGCTCACTTCTTTGCTATTCCATACACTTACATAGTAGCACATGTGGCTGATCTTTTCTTCAAAGAGATATTCAAGTTACATGGGCTACCTAGTTTTATTGTTACTATTTGAGATAGTAAATTTATGAGTAGTTTTTGGTAGGAATTGTTTAGGTTTTGTGGTACAGATCTTACACCTAGCACTAGTTATCATCTATAGATAGATGGGTCGATAAAGATTGTGAATAAATGGGTGGAAGGATATCTAAGGAACTATGTGACTACACAACAGAGGGGTTGGGTCAAATGGCTACATATGGGGGAGTACTATTCTAACACCACTTATCATATGTCCATCAAGATGACTCCATTCATGGCACTGTATGGTTATGAAGCACCTAGTTTCATGGATTTAGTTTTGGGGAATAGTAGAGTGCCCAAAGCAAAACACTTCTTGCAAGATAGTCAGGATATTTTGAGGGTGCTCAAGGAGAATATACATCAAGCCCAAAATTAGAAAAAATTCTATGTTGACTAGCACTCGATAGAGCATAGTTGCAAGGTTGGGGATATGGTTTACTTGAGCCTACAACCATACAGATAGTCATCACTAAAGAAGAGCATAGCAAAGAAGTTGAAGCCTAGGTTTTATGGTCCCTATAGAGTGATTCACAAGGTGGGCAAGGTTTCTTACAAGATTGAGCTTCCAGAGGCTAGTCGAGTCCATAATATGTTTCATGTGTCAAGGGTTAATAAAGCCATCGGTCAAAGAATTGTGTCTTCTACAGAATTGCCACCATTAGATGAGGAGGGAAAGATCCTATTGATTCCTAAGGCTATTATGGATACTAGGGAGAGGACTCTATGAAATATGTTGATTAAAGAATATGTAGTCAAATGGAGAAATCTGCCAGAGGAAGGTGCTACTTGGGAGAGTGAGTAGATGGTATAAAAAAAGGGACTAAGATTGCTTGAGGACAAGCAATTTCAAGGAGGGGGGACTGTGATGTTCTCATATTTTAGCAACTAAGTGGAGTTCTTAGCCTTCATGTTCTCCAAAGTCTAAGTGGATCATAAGAGGAAATTAAAGTAATTTCCTATAAAGTCATTAAATAAATAAAAAATTAAAAGGTGACTTTATATTTAATTAATTATTGTATTACAAAGGAGAATCTTCTAGAGTGCATATTAATTATTGGAAAGGGGGAAGCCTCTACTAATTTAATTTTCTAGAAGCACAATTAATTATTCTATTGCAAGCGAGGGGTTTCTAGAGAGTGCATTAATTATTGGAAGGGGGAAGCTTCTAGTACTTGCAATTAATTGATATTTTATTTCCTTCTAGAAGGGTGTAGGGAAAGTATAAATGAAGATAGAAGCTTCATTTTTTTGAATCAAATGATTGTGAATTGCATTTAATAAAAGCTTGCAGGTGTGAGTTAGAGATTTTTTCTTGGCATTAGAGGATGTTCGTCCTCTCTTGTAACATTTTAGACATCATTCCCTTGGGGTCTAGCCTTTGGAATACTTTACTATGTATTTGATTTTATCATTTTGAGAACTAATATTATTTTAGCAGCAGTTCAATCTTCAATTTGCATAAATTCCTTCTTGCTCATGTTATGTGGATTGAAACTTATGCAAGACATTAAAATCACTTTCAGCAATTGGTTAGTTCTTAGGAATTTTTAGGGTACCCATTACAATAGCCCTATATAAGTTATAGGTGAAATCTGCAAATCTGCCACCCTAAAACCAAATCTGAAATAGGGTTTTACACAATCAAATCTCCACAAGGATGAACCAAAAGCTCTAATACCACATGATGTAGGGAGAATAATGGAACAAACAGGGCCTAGGGAACACCTAGCTATCCAGATCAACTTGCCAGAGTCAACACAACATAAAACACATCACAAATACAACACCAAGGAAGGACAATAAGATTATTGAATCTGAAAATGAACAACATGCATGCCTAGCTGTAAGGCCTTCTAGGTTATGGCCAGAAACAATTACATTTAGATCCAAGATCTAACTACAAATTCACACTTCCAATTCAGCTCTTCAATCTTGTTCCAACTCTTGCTACTTCTATTTTGCTTAACTCAAAAATTAAACACTCTATTTATACTTGCCAAAATGGCTTACAAAACATTCTAGAACATAAAGAAGCCGCAAGTTGGCCTTTAACAAATATAACTACCTATACAAAAATTAAATGCAAGAAAATTCGGCCCAAACTGGAACCAGACATAGATTACTCAGCAAATGAAAGCTTTTCCAAAATTGGTACTCGACATCCATATGAACTCAGGGTCCAAAAGAAACACTTAGCATCCAAAGGAATCACTCAGCAACCGAAGGAGCTTAGTAACCAAAGGAATTGCTTATCACCCAAAGGATCACTCATAAACCAAAGACTCAGCATGAACTTAAGAACTCGATAGCAACTGACAAAATGAACAAAAAGTGTAGGATTAGTAGGAAACCCAGGATGCTCCTGCATCACTTGTTTCCTAATTCTATCTAAAATTTAGAAAACCTTAGCTAGAAATAGGGCATCGATAAAAAATAAAATGTGGAAGAGAAGTCAATTTAATGAAGAATCTCTTAAACCATATGATAAAAGTACTAGCATAATTTTTGTAAATTCTAAAGTATGGATTAATTATAAGTAGTTGATTGTAAACATTTATCTTAGTCCATTTGAAATAAGAAGATTGTAAATGCAAAAGAATCTTATTGATTTAATCACTAGTTTGAGAAAATCCAAGTATACCTTTGTTAGTCCATAGGACCCCATAAGGATGTCTGACAACATAAATTATATTTTTCATAGTTTTCATATGGGGTTCAATTTAAATCCCTACAAAAAATGAGACCTAAGTAGAGGAAAAGTATCATCCATGGCTACAATACAAAAGCACAAAATATCATCACTGTATGTTGAGATTATCTCATAATGTATACACTGAAGAATTAAAAAGATTAACACATCCATGACTACAACATAAAAGCACAAAATCTTACTACTATATGTTGAGATTATCTCATAATGTATACATTGTAGAATTCAAAAGTTGACCAAAATACACAATGAATAGAAAATATCTCAGTGTAGAAATGCAAAATTTAACTTGCTATAGAAATTCTAAGTTCAAAATGACTAAAACCTGAACTACAAGCTAGTACAAAATGTATATCTATAGACAATAAAAATTTCAAATGGTGTTCTATATTAAGAAAAATCCAAATTTTTATGAGTCTCAAATCACACTAATCAAATTTCATTGTGTGTAGCATGTACATGATCTCCTAATCATAGATATGTTGGGGTAGTGAAATCCATAGACTGTGTGGACTTGACAACCACTATGGGAAACAAAGCCACCATTCCACCTAATGAAACATCAAAATGTTAGCAACCAAGAATATTATAGCCTCATAGTCCTTTTTTTCTGATTTGGGCAACACTCAAATGAACAACAGTGTTATTTCATAGCATAGTCACATAGTTGAATTAGGAACCTTTATTTGTGCTTTGATACCCTCAACCCCCTCAACTACATTGGACAAGCCAGTCATCACTTTTCAATCACTATAGAGTGGAATAAATATCTAAAGTAGTCCACAACGTGAATACTTCCTCCTCCACCAATTACAGATATGCCACCATGCTCCCAAACAATGACTCAGAAATTTCCATGTTTCCCTTCCACTTAATGATCTATGATTATCTAGGCATGCGTATTAGGCAAGATCATGTAATTGAAATAATGAAAATATTTCAAACTAAGCTTCCCTAATAATTTTCATTTCCATTTTAGTATACATTGTTTATAATCGAGGACACGACTCAATCTAGAATTTCACACATATCTTGTTTCCTTCCATACAAACACCAAGGGTGGAAACACAAATCTAATCATCTTATAGGTCTAGAACTATCTAAATAGGTGGTGTCCATGACTCACCCATAACCAAGAGTAGACAAAATAGGAAGCATAAGTCTCGATAGCTATACACCATGAAAAACATTGCTATCATGGTTGTGGACTAATTGTAAAAATGAAGAAAAGGTACATGCATTTTGGTTTCTAAAGATAAATTCTATGCTAGAATTCATGATTAATAGAATAATCATAGTTCTAGTTCATATTATTTGAATAACGTATATAATTGCTAATAATATTTACAAATTCTTGCATCACCCAATCTTAAAGAGATGGTAAGTGATACTTCAAGAAGTTTTATGAACTTAAGTAGCAAAAGAAACCCCACTAAAGTTTAAACCAAGGTCATGATCTAGGCAATTTCTTCACCTATACCATTAGATATTTTCATAGTTAAATGTAGTATCATATCTCTCATTAAATAAATTTCACAAGATTTATCAATTTCTCTAAAGATACATTCATTGTAGAAGGTGAGTTCATGTTCCCAATTTCATAAAGCATTGCTAAAATTATTATTAAAGGAATCATTATACCTAAGTTATCTTTTGACATCATTGTTTGAAAAAAAAAAAACACAAATCAAAGAAAAGCCCAAATCTTATACACTCTCCACACACCAATTTCTAGCAAGGGTTTGACCCATATATGAATAAGTAAATATATATCCAAGACTTGGCATCTATGGATATATACATATTGGTACTATTACAAGCTTGTCTCCTAGGCAAAATATTAAAATGGGCAATTTGGTAAATGATTTTTACTTAGTTTGGTGCAAAATTGGGTTGATCTGACATAAGTTTCAATACAACCAATAAGTGTTTCAGCAAAGCTACAACAACATCCAACCATCGTCAACATGAGGAAGCCAATCAGTATTCAATGCTAGGATGATTTTGCAATGGCAGCCCACACAAGCATCATATGAACCATAGCATGGTTTTCTTATGTGTAAATTCCATAATCATGAGGCTCACTCCCTTACAGAAGCCTCAACCACAATGACCTAACCTCTAAACCATGCAAAGGATATTGAAGTGGTTCCCAACCTTGAAACACTCTTATAAGTAATTGATACTTGGGATCATTGTAGAGAGACTATGCCAATAATTGAAACATTCTTATAAGCATTTGATATTTGGAATATAAATTCTCAAGATAGTTGCAAGTGATGCCAATGTAATAGTATCCACTGCAACACTTTCTTGGATTCTATCTAGTGGCTCCCATAATATTCTCAATGTTGTCTAGATGTTGTTTTTTTCATGTAGTTTCTTTCTAAAGTTTCTCTTTCTCCTTTTCTTTATAACAGTGCTCCTTCTCCTTTGCTCTCGTGACTTCAATTTTGATTATCAAACTTCTGAATATCTACCTCTACCTTATGTAAAATCAACTTGAAATTGTGTTGCAACTTTGGCATAGGTGTTTGATCATCGATAGCTTTCATTTTAATAATTAAGTTTTCAAGATTTGTCAACACCCTCACTTATGGACCTCTCATGTCAAGCACTTTATGTATTTTTTCAACACCATGTTCTTGCTTTTGAGATAAAAGTTCTTTAGGTACATTTTCTTGTAAAACATTAATTGTTTTGAACAATTGTAAACTCTTAGAAAGTGCATTGTTGTTTAAATGTATGTATGCATATATATTAATGAATAATAATAAATTTTCATATATGTCAAAATAATAACTAGCATTAACATTGGATCATATAATAATGAAGTAATCTTGACCCAGTTAATAATCAACTAGACCAATTTAACTGGTGTTTCCAATGTCATAATACCTACCACAACACTTTCTTGGATTCTATCTAGTGGCTCCCATAATATCCTCTATGTAGTCTAGCTGTTGTTTCTGTTGTCTAGTTTCTTTCTAAAGATGCTTTTTCTCCTTCTCTTTCTAAAGTCGTTCCTTATCCTTCACTCTTGTGCCTTCAATTTTGATTATCAAACCTCTTAATATCTACCTAATGAGGAACTTCTTCACTTTACAAACTTCTTCCTTTACCAAGGCTACTCCTAGCCTACTTAGGGTTACTATTCCAAACCCCAACCTAGAGGACTCCTTCACAATCCCCTTTCACCAAGAAACTCTCCCAACAATTCAAGTTTCCATCATCTTCCTTTAGATCACCAATAATGCACCTTTTGACCTAGTATGACAAAACTCCACCAAATGCACTCCAAGGGCCAAGATGAATCCTACACCCTCTTTCCATGGCTTTTGATGCTTCTCATGGAATTCTACATCCTTTTGGTAAGTCTACCATACCTATAACTCCAAATTGCTTTGTTTACCCTTGTAGCCCTTAGAGCCCCTATTAGCCCTCATAAAAACATGGAACTAGTTGTAAATCCCAAAAAATATTAAAAAGAGAATTTGGTGTCTTTAGGACTCTTATTGCTAATGATCTAGGCTTGAATATTTTCTAGGTCTTATAAGTCTTTGGTGATTGTATAGTATAGTTCTAGGAAACCCTTATTTTACGGGTTTCAAAGGCAATGATAATGAAAATTTTACAAATGGCTCCAAACTCCACATCCAACCTCCTCCTTTGAGTAATGGATCCCTAATATCCTACTCCTTCATGACCTACACAAAATTTTCATGTGCCAATCCTTTGTTCTAACCAGAACTCCATTGCAAGCTTTCATTGCACCTTGCCAAGCCTTTCTTGATTGCCTAGGACTCACTTGTCAAATTAACTATTTGGCTGCCAAAAGCTCCAAAACTGGTATTTACATAGTGTATAAAGGTCATTTCATGATTTGAAAAGGCCATGGATTCTCAACCATGGGAAGTCAAGCCTTGGCTATAATTATTGCTAATACACAAAACTAGACACCACGAATTTAAAACATAATTAATTTTAAAAACTCTAAAAAATGAATTCTAGAGACCAAGACAAGTATGCATAGAATCAACACATGATCCCAAATCATTATACCTAGTTTCTGATTAGCTGGGTTGATTACAAATTCCTCTAGAAATATCATTAGATTAGGTATGATAAAATGAACAATTAGTTGTTCCCAGCTAGCAAGATCAAATAAAGTTTTCCAAAGTGATAAAATTGCATATTCAAATGCATCACTTGAATGGCAGGAATGAAGTGCATTCCCCAATTTATAATGAATGGTTTGATATAAATGCTCCATATGCTAGCCCAACAATGGAAGCTAAGGATGCGATCGTACATGTAATGCACACTCTCCCTATGAGGATCGCAAGGATCTACTATTGTTGTTAATTTGGGAATCATTATATGAAAACTCCTCCCATGTCTCCATAAGTAGAATAGCTTCAAGGTTCCTTAGCTTCTAGGAATTTGTAGTAGTTATTCTCGTTGCTAGAAGAATAATATTGTGACGAGTTTAGTGTAAGGAATCGAAGAAGAAAGTCATGCTTCTATGTATATATGTATGTATATGTATGTATGTATGTATGCATGTATTTGTGTGCAATATTTTGAGGTAATTCACTTACCATGGGTTGAGTGAGTTTTATTATTTTATTATTTGGATTCTTGAATATCATGTATACAACATCATCAATTTTTCTATTGTGCTAAGATGTAATAAGCACCTTAAAAAATATTTGTATATATACATACATACAATATAATTAATTAATATGCCTTATATTTCTAAACACAAGTTTCTTATCTACATCAATATATACATCAACCATCTTATTTACTTTTGAATCTAGTAACTTCAAAATTTGCAATTGTAATAGGAATAAATATGGAATGTGTGACATTGGAGAGAGTGCTTTCCTAAAAAAATCTATTTATAAAATTCAACTTTGGTTATGAACATTATCAAAAGGTTGCAACGCTCTTACCCATATTATGGGTTTTCTTATTATTTTTATCTTTTTGGAGAGACCAAATGGTTCTTGTGAGAGTCAAATTATGTCCATTATAGGGAGGATTGGAGACTAATGGAAAAAGATTGTTTGTATCAAGCTTGAATGTGACACAAACAATTTTTTTTCATTAGTCTTTGACCCTTCCCATAATGGGGAAAATTTGACAGTCACAAGAATCATCCAATCTCTCCCAAAAGATTAAAATCATAGGAAAACCAGTTATAGGGGTAAGAGTATTGTAGTCTCCTAATAATGTTCATAACCAAAGTTAAATTTTAGAAATAGATTTGTTAGGAAAGCACTCTCTCCAATGTCACACATTCCATTTCTTTTCTACTATGATGTTGTTGCAATTCCAACAGCTATCTGTTTGTTCTATAGTTTTGTTTCGATAAATCCATCACTATTGCAATAGACAAGTTCGATGGCTAGCCATTGGACACAAAACATTGTTGTCGTATACACATTGCATGTGTGATAGTGTCTCTAACATATAGCTTCCATAATTGTGATGGAATCCATTACCATCACAAGCTGTGATGACAAAAGTATGACACCCATCTGACGAGAGCCAATTCCTTTTGGTGTCGCATGGGTGATGGATGGTCATCGCAATTCAGGCCCAAATGTAGTAGTGAACTCTTCACTCACTCCATATTTACGCTTCACCCCTTGTCTTGACTCCCAATGTAGGAAGAACTAAGGAATTTAGTAGGCTTCCATGGCATGTAGGGCTTCCATTCTTATGCATTCAATGATTTTCAAGGTGCTTGACTAGAATTGAGTCATAAATTTGTAGATGATCTCAACAATTCCTTATTTAAGAGGGCTACTAGCAATGAGGCGTCCTAATCGAGTTTTACATCTCTAAAATTACAATATTATAAAGGATTTTCCAATAAAATGTTAGATTCCAATACCATTTTCAAAGTACCTCAAGATTCACTTGGTTTTGGGTCACCAAGGTATCTTAACAGTGCTAGACAATAAATCATCTATTTTTAAGGGTTTTGAGGGTTTATCACAGCATTAACTGGAGTCAATCAAAACCCCTAAACAAGATGATAACCCCAAGGCTTGTCCCTTGGCATGGAATGCCTTCATTGATTACCCCTTTCAATTAAATAAATGGATTGATCATCTTAATCCATCTACTATGTTTTTGACCTTTGTTTTGTTGATCTTCACCTAGCCAAGTAGCCTTATACTCGCATAGGGCTTTTCTTTAAAAATATAAAAATAGCCCCTAAAAACTCCAAAATGTATATATACACATTATGTACATTTCTTTTCTTGATTTAAAATGTCCATAGATGTTTTACCATTGGAACTCAAGAGAGAGCTATTTTTCTTGGTGCTACTCTAATTAGGATAGTGAACCAGTGAATCACACAACAATTTACAAACACCTATCTACACCAATTTTTAGGAATCCAAATCAATATGAAGAAAAACTACATTAAATCATCTAACTAAAAAGATAAAGAAGATAGTCTAATCAATCAATTAGCATGTGGATTTGGATGTGCAAATTAACTATAACAAGAAATTACTTTTTGTTTTCTATTTCTTCAAGATTGAATCTGTACAATCTCATCACTAACCCTTCTCCTAGGCATGTAATAGTGTTTTTTACTATTTTTTCATGTATGGAAACATCCTATATGGACCCATAACCAAAATCTTGAAAGTTTCTTGGTTTTGGCAATTTGTTATCAATGTTGTCAAGTGCATTAACTTTTACAAAATACAAATTAAAGTTTCTTAAGCAACCTTTTACAAATTTGCACTTTGACCATGTGTAGACCTTGGTACATCCCGAATGAGTCTAGTATGGTCCAAAACCAAATTCTAATACTATTTACCAACTGTGGATTTTTGGTTAAATTTTGGTAAACCTTTGACCCATTTAACCAATTAGAAGCAACTTAGGCATTCTAAGGTCACTTCTTGACTCACTACTTTCTCACAGTCACCTACTTATATATATATATATATATATGACTCTAATCACACCCTTGGGGCTTCATACTTAGCTAAAACTTCTAGGACCTTTCACTATGATCCCTAGGTGCTCCTATATCAAGTGGCCAAGTATTGCAACATAGACCAAGAAAGATGTGTTAACCAAGTAGTGGTTTCAATCGAGTTCTTACACAATGACCAAGCCAGATGTAAAGCACCTACCCAAGTATGAAGCATTTATTGAATACCTATTTAAACCTTTTTAGGGTATATATTAAATTTTGAAGATTATTATTGCTCACCTAGTAATCCAAGAACTGATAAGAGATTGAAGTGATTCACCAGAGTGATTTGTGCGAAGAAGTGTAAAGATATACCAGTGTTCCTTCAGATAATTCAGTGAATCACTAAAGGTATTATTGTTTCTAAGACACTCATAATTTTTTTTTCAAGTTCCTTAATGTGAAGATATGACAGTGAGCACATCCATTAAGGAGGGGAATAGTTTTGCAAAGAGAAGATGAAGATGAAGAAAATATTGATTCTAATGATGTCAACTAATTCAAGGTGGTTGTGCACAAGCATCCAACTAATGTGGATGAAATTCTTCAAAACATCAAAAGCAGTGTATGTTTGTCGTGGTTTAAATTCATTAAGTATGAGAAAATGACTAAATATGATAAAGCAAAGATAGAAGAAGCAATATTAGCAATGATGGGAACTTTCAAAATTACCTTAATATAAATTGGAAATCTCATACCTGAGGAACTATATAATAAAGTCAATGAATGATGGCAATCTGCAATAACTACAAAAAGATAAATAAGAGAAGGTACTCTGGCCCAAGTGATGCCTAATCTGACACCAAAGAAAAGGGAAAAGTTCACAGAACAATACGGGAACAAATTTATTCCAAAATATAGAGCATTATCTATATTGTAAAATAAAATTGATGAAGTTGTTCAATAGAGCACTTTAATTTGGAAAGTGTGTTTTGGATTACTACCAAATAAAGACACAAATAAGGATGAAGGGACATTAGGTCAAATTGAGCTTGATAACATAAAAGACATGGATGAACCTAAAATTTTGAAAGAGGCAATAAGAAATAAGGTTGAGGAGAGGGAACACCAAGATGTTATCACCATTGAGGATATCGTAGAGGATAATCAACAAAATGTGAATGTTTTGATAGAAGAAGAGCTTAATTAAATTGAAGCACTTACTAAGGTAACTTTTGATTCAGCTCTCCCATGCACTGATCACGTTCTTATTCAAATTTATGAGTATCCAAAGGAAGATAATTTTTCAACTGAGTATTTTATCAAAAAGTTCCATAATGTCTACTTTCACAATTGAGATGAAGTCAAAGGAAGGCACTCCAATTCTTATAATTCAGAATTCTTGTATCGAAGCCACGACTGTCATTGATGAAGAAAAAGAAGAAGTTAGCATGCAAGTGCAATGAGATAGATCTACTTTGATTACCTCTATTCCTCATGATGAGGTAACAAAGGAGGTTGAGAAAACAAGGACTAAGGAGAGAAATGTGCCTAAAGAACAAGAGGTCATTCAAGTGTTAGTACAATTTTCAACTATAGATCAACCTACACATGCTGGAAAAGAACAAGACGATACACTTGTACAACAAGTAACATCTACTCAGAAGGATCTTACTAATATAATCCAACGAATGCAAAGATCACGTACTAAAGAAACACCTTTGAAAATATCATTATCAAGTAACAATACACCAAGGTCAAAGATGTTGAATAAAAAGGTTTAAAGTCACATACGAAGCCAGTGACATTGGATGAGGTCCTCTCCGTTCTGAAATATGACCTTGAGACAATAAACTTTGAACAAATGAAAACTTTTCAAGACTTGTTGAAATGAAAGAGAAAACAAGAGGAGTTGACAAGAGACCATCAACAACTATAGGTATGTCATGAAATAAAATACATTTTTGTACATGAATTTGATATTCATGATGTGAATGAGAAATAACCAATAATAAACCAACTAGTTTATATAGTTCAAAAGGTCAACAATGATGATATTGAGGCCAACAAAAAATTGATGAAATGATCTGAAAAGAAATTTGAGCAAAATTTTTTGGATAAATTTTCAACGGAGATAGTAATACAATAGGTTTAACTTTCCAATCTTGTACATATTTTAGAATTAGTTTTTTATAATGTCTATTATTTTTATAAAAAGCTTTTTGGTGTTGAGTTCTTCACATTAGAGAATCAACAGTCTATTAATAAACTTCAAGTAGATTTGAAGTCATTCAAACATTTTTTGAACATGGACACAAGTTCAAGCTCTATCCATTTCAATAGATTAACTTTTATTCAAGGAAGGTTAGCCAAGTTATATGCTAAGGATTACAACATAAGAGCCAAATTTCTCTCCATCCATGTTTCTACCTCATTTGGAACTGATGCAAAAACAATTTTCAGCTATAAAGGATTTAGTTCAAATAGACTTGCATCTCTCTACAACAAATAGTTTAGTGGATCTTGCTACTTAGCTCAAGATCAAAATAAAATTTTTGGAATATGTCAAATCTAGTTGGGATCATGCATTGGTGATGATTTTGCAGATTCATAAAGTATTTTTGGACAAGTATAACTTGACCACAACAACCCCAAAGCCATTGAAATGTCCCTTTTCTGATTTTGTATGATATTTCCAACCTTTAATCAGATCTTTAAGATCAAACAACTAATATCACAAAGATCCTCCAAATTTCTCAAGAAACCCCAAATCGGGTATGCCAGAAATGGTGCCAAAAGCTTCACAGCTTCACCTATTATTAATAAATCTAAAAATTGACATTTTTACAGAAATTTCTGCAGCATAACAGCCTACAAAATGAAATTTTCAGATCTATATAGCCTTTACACAACAGCTCACAAATGTAGGACAAAAACTATGCTCATCGGGCTCCCGAAATTAACACAAAAATGCCCGAAAACACCACAAAAACACTAATAAACTATCTCAGAAGTTTAATCATGTCCCAATACATATATTCAGCTCTATTTTAACATCTTAAAGTCTGAAATACAGCAGCAACCAAAATTGATATGAAATGCTCAACTGAAAACACCAAACTCATGCAAAAAACACACCCAAAAACCCACAAATCTACACTGTTCAGCACAAAGGCAAACTCTGTATGAGAATGCACATGGAATGGCTTCAAACTCCCTTCCTTAGCCTTCCTAGAAACCTACAAACTCCCGTTCTTGCTTTTCCCTGGAAACCTGCAAACTCCCGTTCTTGGGTCTCCTTCTCCACAGGTTTGGCAGCCTCTGACGAATAACAAAGAATGAGCGAAAATCAAGTTCTCCAATGTGCCCAAAAATGCCTCCAAACCCCCTTAAAAGAGGGCATAAATGTAACTCACGTCCAAGAGAGGTTAATGAAACATATTTTAATAATAATTTTCATTTATTAGTCCAACGGTTTCCAAAGATTAACTCCCTTTTTCCGAAACTTCACTTTCTTGGGCCTGGCCTGCCTTAGCAAAGATTATTATTTTTTAATTATTTGAAAAGGGGACATGATAGCCATGAGTGACAAAAACAAGGGAGAAATAATAAATCATGTCATATATTCAAGGGGAAACTAAAAAAGGAAAGAGAACATGACTAGAGAAATGGTATGATAATGTAATATTCACTCATTTTTGGAGATACATTTTTGGGAGATACTCTATTTCAGCATAATAGTTTATGATTGTATAGTTTATGATCTAGATATGAGATGGGTTAATGGTGAATATATTTGGTTTGTTGAAGAAATTTACTTTTTTATAGATCTCGGTTCACCCTCACCACTCGCATCCCTCCTCCACCCCCTCCCCCCTCTCAGTATCTCATTTCCCAATAACACTTTCAACAATAAAATTAGGGTTAGAATAATTACAAAAACATGTCGGCCCACGAGAAAATAGATGAGAAAATATAGAAAATGTATTGTACTTTCTTGATCTGTCACCACCAACTAATATGTTTGTACCACAATTTTTTTTTAGTATGACAAACCCTCCTATTGACACCATGATTGATGCATCTAGAAGGCTAGTGAACATATTTATTTATCAAATGTTAAAGTTATGATATAACTTATTTTTATAAACATATTACTAACATTTGTATTTTGATTGAATATTTCACAACATAATTTTGTGATATATCAAATTAAATCATTTACTTTATTTGAAACATAAAGTCTCTTATAGTAAAAATGACAAAGATAATTTTGACATCTATTATATTCTATGAGAATTTAAATTCAGCTCTAATTCATTGAGCTTAGAGAGTTCATATAGATGACTTTGCTTGAGAATTCATATTACTGGGATAGTTGACCTCCCAAGAAGTCTCAGTGCTTCACCTTTGTGAGCATCACTAAAATGCAATGATGTTAAGTGTTCCATTCATTCTCATGAGACATGGGTTCTTGTGAAACACTACTCATGAAACATGATTCAATGAGTTTGGCTCAAAAATTCTGTAGGTAAATCCTGATAGCAATATTAAAATTTGACTCTTTGTGGAAAATATCTTGTACTTATCGATTGATGAGATTAAGGGGCTTTGTAATGAATGTTTCATAAGGCACAAA
Organism: Cupressus sempervirens; assembly: GCA_028749045.1. Taxonomy (NCBI): domain Eukaryota; kingdom Viridiplantae; phylum Streptophyta; class Pinopsida; order Cupressales; family Cupressaceae; genus Cupressus; species Cupressus sempervirens. The sequence continues at coordinate 706,794,482 of CM053788.1, read as the reverse complement.
TTTTTTTGAAATTTTTACAAATGGGTTTGCAAGTAAAGTTGGTATAACAAGGGAGGAAACTTTATAGCTAATTGTGCTTGAGTTGAAGTAGTAATGGGATGAGTGATCTTTCAGGAAGAATCGATGCCTCATCTCTGTTAGCATCATCTAAATGCATTTAGTGTTTAGCACTTCATTCATTCTTATGAGAGATGGGTTTGTGTGACACACTACTCATGAAACATGGGTCGATGACTTTTACTTAGGAATTACATGGTTAAATCCTAATAGTGAAATCATAATGACTTGTAAAAATATTATATACTTATCAAGTTATAAGAATATATATTAATTAAAACATAACTTAAATTAAACTCTAAATCATGGAATAAAGATTACTTATAAAATTATGTATTATCTATCTTTTTAAGATATTAAGATTATTACTTATCATTACATGTATATAGTTACTATATAAGAATACAGATTAATTAAAACATAATTTAAATAAAATTCTTAATCATATAAAATATGTATAAATATGACTTAAAAAATTATGCACGATATACATATAAGAATATAAATTACTTAAACATAATTTAAAAAATCATAAAACATGTATAAATTTGAATTATAAATTATGTACTACTTAACCCATAATAATTAATTTTAAATATCAAGATCATTGCTCTATTATTGCATGAGTTGCTGATATTCTATTTATTACCTTGGTTCCTCACCTCAACTAATTTTAAGAAAACAATTAAAATATTAAAAACTGCGAGAAGGTCCCAAATTTTATGAAAAATATTAAAAGCTGGTAAATAGAAGATATTTTATGATATATTTTACAACACGTCAAATTATAATTCTATGGCCCGTTTTCGAAGCTATTAACAGAGACCAGACACCCGAAAGAAAAATGGATCGCTGCCTGAAGAATCGCCTAGCATTCAAATGTTTGGAATGCTTCATTTGTTAGTTGCAGGGACAGACACAATCTCTCTGGGCTCTTCTCTAAGGGAAAAGTAGACCATTACGTCAAAAAATGGCACTTTTGAATTGGAATTTTTTCAATCCCAATCGAACCGACAACTGGTATGTCGGCATCTGGTATGCCCAAATCTCTGAGAAGACCATCATTTGGGTGGCTAACAGAGAAATCCCCATCAAAAACATGCCCGGCGTTTTCTCTCTGTCTAAATCTGGTTATCTCAGTGTCTCTGATTTGCAAGGAGAAGTAATTTGGTCGACACTGGCAACTTTGTTCTTCTGGGAGCCCAAAACACTTCATATATCCGACAGATCATTTCATGCCTACCTCGAAGTTTTGGAAATGCACGAAAGGGATCTCTTGGAAGAGCTCAGTGGATCCAGCGCCTGGGAAATTCATTCACCAGATGAATCCATCCCCGGGAAACACAGAACTTTTACTCCAGTATGAAAATGGTGTTTCATATTACAGTACGGGAGAGTGGACTGGTAGCTGCTTTAGCACTATGCCAGGGGCGGGAGCTTGTTCTTTCTAAAATGATGAATTCGTAATCTTCTCTCCCACAAGAATGTACTACGAATTCTGGCTTATACCCAATGCTGGTCCGAAGCTTGTGAGGAATGTTCTCAAACCGAACGGTGAGTTATCAACTTACTATTGGATTAATGACGGCCGGTACGTGGTTTGGGATCAACCCCAATCAACGTGGTTCATGGAGTCTGCTTCACCCAAGAAAATCTTCAGTCATGCAGATGTATGGATGGCTTCCACCCAAGGAACCCCACTTCAAGGACTGATGGTTAAGCGGCTGTGCTCGAGATACTCCATTAAATTGCTCCTCCACCGATGGTTTCCTCCAAGTAACCGACAAGTCCATATCTGATAAAGAAAATGTTCAATATATTCAGGAGTCGTTGAGTCTACAAGGATGTAAAACTGCTTGTCTCAACAATTGCTCCTGCACAGCCTTTGCTTTCACTGATTCCAATCCTGCTATTTTTAAGTTGTGGTTTGGCAATCTGTTAAGTGTGAGGGCTAAAGCCACTTCATCTGATGGCCAGCCCTTCTTAATTCGATTGGCTGCTTCTGATGTGCCAAGAGAGGAGGAAAAAGAAGTATGGTGCGTGTGCTCTCCATTTCAATTCCAGCGAAGGCGTAAAAGACAGCTTGAGAAAGACCTCAAAATTGGCACCAACAAATTCAGACATAAGTTGGGGAAGGGAGCATTTGGCTGTGTCTTCAAAGGAACTTTGTCAGACAATAGACTTGTAGCCGTGAAAAGGTTAGAGGATTTTGCACGAGGGGAAAAGCAATTCCGTGCAGAAATCAGCACCATTGGAAACATCCATCATGTGAATTTGGTGAGGCTCATGGGTTTCTGCGGGGAAGGGTCTCACAGAATGCTTGTTTATGAGTACATGCACAACGGATCTCTCAACTCTTTCTTATCCCTTAAATCTATAGAAGAAGAAGACAAGGTTTTAGACTGGAAAACCAGATTTCGAATCGCTTTGGGCACTGCACGAGGGTTACTTTATCTCCATGAAGAATGAAGGGATCGCATCATCCATTGTGATTTAAAGCCAGAAAATATTCTTTTAGACGTAGATTTCTCCCCCAAAGTGGCTGATTTTGGACTAGCAAAGCTTGTTGGCAGAGATTTCAGCAAAGTGCTGACGACAACAAGAGGAACGATAGGATATTTGGCTCCCGAGTGGCTGAGCGGAGTGCCAATAATAGTGAAGGCGGATGTATACAGCTTTGGCATGACCCTGCTCGAAATAATGATCTGAGTGTGCAGAAATCTCAGCACTACTTTCCCACCTGAGCAGCAACTCAAATTGTCGAGGGAAACACCATCGCTATTGTGGATGAGAGGATTGCAGACAAGGCAGATGTTGAAGAGGTGAGAAGAGCAATTGTGTTGTACATTTTGTGCATTCAAGAGGACGAGAATACGAGACCAAGCATGGCACAAGTTGTTCAGATATTGGAAGGCAAATTTGATGGAAATGTAGAACAATATGAGAGGTGCTTACGCGTACTTATCGATGATCATTGTGCTTATTAGAGATTGGGAGGAGTTTTTCTTTTTTTTTTAATTACTTTTCACTGTGTTGTACATGGGTGGTCTGGTCTAGTACTTGGGATTCATATTGTTGTATAACAATATTTCTTCAAGCTGCACTTACCGAGTTGTTAGAATAAATGTAGTTTTCTCACATATTTCATTTAAGCATCATATTATCAAGCTTCTAGGTGTGAATTAAGATTTTATATTATTTTATATATTTCGATTTTGCATTTTGTGTCATCATTTGACTAGTAATTGAGCTTGATCTTACATCACATTAGTCTCTCTTTCTCATTGTAGTTAATAAAATCATTGTACATTAATAATTACTTCCAATATATCATCATTTTAGAAAAATGTTATTCTCCCTCATGAAAGTTATTTTTGCTAGTTGTGGTTCTAAAAATGGATTTGACAATTCTTTACAATGTTTCTAGTTTAGATTCTGTTTAGTGTTTGGATCAACATTTTCAATCACATTCTTTGATTCACCTTTTGAGGATGAAACAAAAGCATAATCAAAAGTTCAAGAGATGTAGTAGAGTTGATAACTCAATATAGTATCAAAGAAAGTGTCTTCAATCTTCAAGTGTGCTCATGACAGTTTTTCCATTAAGAAGTTTTGAGGTTTGATACTAGGCAAGGCAATTTGCTTTTGAGAGATATGATGCCTCAAATTTGTTGCAAGTCTAAGATTTTCTTTTATTGATTTTTCAATACCAACATTTGTACATTTTCAAGAAATAACTTGATTTTTTCCAATTTATTTTGTAGCTACATTCTATAATGTAGTTTGTAATTTCTTTGGAAGCGATCCCTATATTTGTTTGTATATTTGCCATACAATTTCTGCATCAAATTATGTGTTAGATTGAAGTGCTTCAGCGAGGTTTAGATCAAAGCCTTAACCATGGGGGTTTTGATTGAAACCTCTACATATACTAATGGGGTCAAGGAAACCCAATTATAATTTTCAATAATGAGGCTTGTAAATGAAAGTGCTTCCTAGTTGGTTTTCACATGCTAATTTCTAGATATTTTCCTTTCTTTAATAAAATGTTCATTTTTTAATACACGCATATAGTGTTTTATGAACTTCAACCCAACTGCAACTGGGATCTTTTTATTTCCTCTATCTATGTAAAATTTTATCATCTTTTGAAGATCAACCCACTTGCCTTCTCCAACATAGATGTCTAAAAGGAGAACATAAGATGAAATATTTGAAGTGTCTAGTTCAAAAAATTGTTCTGCTCCAATTTCTCCAACTCTGCAATCTTATGTGACCTACACACCTCAAGCAAAGATATCCACACACACACATCAGGTCTCGATGACACCTTGATGTAAAAGCTTAAGATAGCCAATGCGGCCAAGGTTGTCAGCCACACATACATATTGATCCATTGTAGGTATTATGTTGTGAAAATAATTCATGCAATTGAAGTATTTAAAACCTTCATCAACAAGACCTATATGACTGCACGTAAATAAAATACAAAAAAAGCTTACATGTTTAAGTTGGATTTGAGAGTTCTTCAATGCTTAAAAGACTTCTAGAGCATCTTTTCCATAGCCCTACATTGCATGCCCTACAATCATTGCTATCCATGAGACCACATTTCGCTAATGAATTCTATCAAATAAATTATGAGCTTTATGTATGCTTCCACATTTAGCATACATGTTTACAAAGAAATCCTCATGCCATCAGTGCCATGCCAACCGAGGAAGGAGGATCCTTATCATCAGAGCCCCACCCAAGGGTGGGGTGAGTAGATGGCTTAGGGGGAGCCCATTCGTCATCAACAACAGTATTATTATCTTCATCTTTCCTTCCGTCAGGCCTGGGAGGAGAAATGGCCAAGTCCAGCCAAGGAAACACCCACTTGGGGTCTGAGTGAGTATAAGGCCAACCAGTAGTAGGAGCAACAGGAAGAGCCATTAGGGACCACCCTGAACCAGACCTTCGAGGAGGCAAGGCAGAGCAGTACTGACCACCAAAACCTCTAGAAGAGTGGCACTGGCCAAAAGGACCACCATTGGGAGAATGGTGTGGTTGAGAGCGAGGCTTGTGTGAGTGGTGAGAAAAACTGCTATGTCTTCGATAGCAACTATGAGGAGGAGTATGGTCATTGGAGGCCAAATTTGATAGAACACGAGCAACCATACAGGGGGCATTTCCCCAATGAGCCAAAAGCTCCTATAAGTGAGCCACCTCCAAAGCCACTTTATGCATTTGTATTTGAATCTGCAACATGACATTGTTATAAATACATGCTTTAGCATGCATAGCCACATTAATGTCAAGTGTGCTGTTAACATAAATGACTACATTTCAATCTTTCCAAATGGTAAATAAGATCTCCAATCTAAAAGAAAGCCATATCTAAGCATATTTGAAGGATATCTAAGTATTATAACCTAGAAGAACCATATGCCAAGAAAAAGGTTCTAGGCAGAAGGGGTCAAATAGATCATAGATCCATCACTAGTAACACTAAGCCTATCTACAGAACAAAAAAATGTGCAACAAAGACTCTAGTTGACCACAAAAAGGGCAATGGTGGTTAGGAACTCCTAGGTGCCATAGCCGAGGGCCCAAAGGCAAACCCTGGAAAAGAATACACCAAAAAAAATGTGTAATTTTGGGTTTAGTAATGGCATTGCACATAGTGGAGAACCTATGACTCCAAGTGTAATGTGCAGATTGCAAGTGCCAATGTTGGTTGAGAACATCAACCATGGGTAGGTGAGGAAATTTTGGAAGCATATACAGGGCATATGAACTATTTGAGAAAATGTCTCAAACCATTCATGTGGTCAGTTTGAAGTTATCAGTCTGTGTGGATAAGGTTATTAGTTTGAATTCCATGAATCTAACAAATATGATATTCAGAATGGGGTGTGGATATACTGCAACTAAAAAAGTAGATGATTTTTAAAGCATTCATCCAATAATAATCTATGATATTTCATAGTGGAAGAATATTGCAAAAAAAAAGAGAAAGTCTTCATTTATATTTGTATTTATATTCAGATCTAAAAAAATAAAAACTTAGTCTTCATTTATATTTGTATTCACATCAATAAAATTAAAAAATTAGTCTTCATTTATATTTGTATTTGTATTGAAATCAATAAAATTTGTGTTGTATATTCCTCTAATTTTTTATTGAATTTTGGGTTGAATTCATGAAATCTAACTAAGAAATTTTGGATAAATTTTGATGTTATTAGTTTGTGTATATGAGCCGACCTTACTATTTGAAAAAATCTTAGTTCAAGGAATGAAAGAAGTTTTGAACATTTTCCTAACATGTTGTTTCATACGAAGGCCAATCATTTTTTCAGCCCATGTTTATCTAACAAATCTCATAATTGATTTTTTTAATTAGTTACTAAAAACGACAATAGTTCCCAACATTTATACATGGATATCTAACAGTAATGTCTAGCAACTTGGTGGATATATTATGTGTGTAAGTAAGGATATTGATTTTCAATACAGTAATTCTATGTCTAGCTTTTTGGGAACTTATATGTAATCTATGTAATAAATAAGAGAGGTGATTGAAAAAATGTATGTTAAGGATTCTTTTAGTATTATACAATTAGGTATAATATTATTTTGTAGAGATTGCATATGGGCGTAGGATCAAATGTTGTTTAATACCATAAAATTGGGATAGGTTCGCTAACAAAAACACTAAAATTAAAGAAATCATTACTGATTGACATTAAAAGTAATTTTTCTAGAAGAGATCTACCAACTTCAACATCAATTTGCAATATGTAGAGTTTGCAAGTTATGCTAGTGAGAAAGGTGAGTTGAAATAAATACCATACTTGAAAGAATTTTTAAAAGGCATGTACTAGTAAATGTCTTCCAAAAGGTAATTATAACTAAGAAGTAACTTGGGGTGCCTTTTGGCAAGATATTGGCTAGAGCATTAACATGGTTAGATGTATTGTTATACACTCTATCTTTCATTAGTGCATGGATTCATCATTGAATGTGACACAAGTGTTGAGGAAAAACTTTTGTTAGTGCATGAGGATATAGAGTGGGTGTTCCAAGGTTTGGAGAAATATAGAGAGGTCATATGCATAACCAAAAAAAGAGGGCATAACCATTTATATTGAGAATTACGGAACAAAATTGATAAAATAATATTGGAAGAAGTAGTATTAAAAATAATTATGGTTTCCAAATTGTTGAAACCTAAGGTATATTGGGGTAAGTGCACCAAGTTGTGGTGCCAAAAGTGGGGTATAAGTGGCCTCTTTTCCTTTTTATTTTTCTTTTTTTGCTGAAATCAACAATTTCTAAACATGGACAAGAGTTTGAAGATAGTTTCTAAAACAAAAATAGTAGTTCTTTGTGTTGGGATAAGGTGACTCAACCTTACCACAATTTATTTCTTTATTTATGTTTTCTTGGAATGTTACTAAATAAAACTGGATTCTTCCACAAGAAAAGACTTGGAGTAGAAAAACATAAAGCTTCTATTTTTTGGTGATTTATTCTCTTATGCTTTGTTTTATGCAAGTGTTGTGCATAAGGAATTTTCTAAAATAATGTATCGATGCATTGAATGTAGACACTTTAGAAACTGTTTCCTCTTGTATGAAAACTCTATAAGTATGAAGCATTGTTGTAGAAAATTAAGAGAGAGAGAAAGATGAGAAATTATTTGCATAGGGTTATGCAACTAGATTTTCTCTAGAATGGAGCAAGATATAAATCTCCATGCGAAGGCTGAAAATGTATTATAACTTGTTGTTGAATAATATACTAGCTTGATGGTTTGGAGGGTGGGGTTTTTACCTAGAAAAGTTTTCCCCACGTATATCTATGTTCTCTATTTTGTCTCATTCTTCAAGTTTTATGATTGTAGAATAATAAATTGTATGTTGTAATTCTACTGGAATTTATTTAGATTAGTAGATTGCAATCATTTTCCTTTTAGGTTTTAATTGTGGGAAATCAACTATGTCTAAATCCACTTTTATGGAAATCAACTATGAAATCAACTTGTATTTTCTTATTAGATGTTGTTCAAGGAACTATTGGATACAAGATGTGCATGTTGACCTCAGATGACTTTGTGGGGTGTTCTCATTTCCCTTCAATTGGTATCAAAGCTCAATTTTGTGAATTGCATGTTGCTTACATGTGAGGATTCACAGAGTTTCTGGTTCTAGGTATCTCTTCTATTAAGATTTCTTAGCTTGCATAGCTTGAAGAAGTTTCTTTTGAAGGAATTGACTAATAATTAATCCTTTGATGAGTGGAGGTCTTGCATTTGATTTATTTTTTTGGATACAACACACAGATCTTGAAGGATGGTGAAGACAGAGAAGGTCATGTTGAAATGACATTAATCTAGAGCTCTTGGTTGACAACAGAATAATTTTTGATGAATGGATATTTGAAGGTGTCTCTTTTGTTACCTAGAATGCATAGAGGTTATGGAGTTGATCATTGGATGATCTAGAAGCTTATGATAGCCTCTCTCTCAGATGCATGTACTAGTAGTGGTTGTGGAATTGGTCTAAAAGTGGGCTTGGAGTTCCTATACAATGTTTGCCTCTTGGATGCTTATACATGCATGGCTTGGATTCTTGTTCATTCGATCTTAGGGGTTTAAGATTTTCCTTAAAAATCTATGATGATGCTCATCTGTGATAATCCATCATTTTGGGTTCAGTTGTTTGGTATTTTTTTTAGACTTTGAGTCTTCTAGATGAGAAGTGGGTGTGGATTGCATGGGTGTTCTTAAACACAATATTTTTGTAGATTTTTCATGCTGAAATAAAAGCTTGTTGTTTTTTGTGGATCTATTGAAGAACTATTTTCTTGACTCTTGTTCCTTTAGAGTGTTACCAAATGAGATAGTTGTAGTTCTACATACATACATGCATAATTTGTGCATGGTGAGAGGGGGTGTGTTTCTTTCTCTGCATGGAAGTGTTGGTACATTTTTGTCAGTCAAGGTTTCTATGGTGATACTTTTTTGGATTCCAGGACTATGGTGCTTGATGTGGACATAATTGGCAATTAGATTTGTTCTTGATCTAGAATTTGAGTCACGTTGTCTACATGATTATTCTCTTTGATCTCATTTGTATATGTCACTAATGTGATAGTAGGTTTGCATGTTACAATGATTGGATCTACAAGTTATGCATTTAGGTGGGTAGGCCATCCATTTAATTGCAACATGATAACTTAGATGTGGATTGTTTATATCCGCCAGATTTGATTCAATGTTGGTGTAGACTTGTTAGCTAGCCTTGCTTGTGGTCACTTGTACATTTTTGTGGTTGCTTTGGGATGAGAGGATGGATGATATTTGAGTACTTGGATAGTTAGTTATGGAGTCCTATATCATGGTGAATTTCCTTAGTGTGGAGATCTTGGTTTCACTTAGTGTGATGTGTTGGCCTAGATGATTTTCAGATTTGGAGGATGGTGTGTCATATGCATAGATAGCTTGGTATCATGTTTCATTGGGAGCTTTGGAAATGGAAGCATTTTTCCATCATATGGCAATGGATGATCTTCTTTATTGTCATAGATGTTGGATGATGTCTTCGATCCTGTTGCTATAGAAGGGTCTTTCACATTTGTTGGTTCACTAGTTGGAGATGGTATCTTCATGTGATTGGAGATGTTGAGATATTTAGGATTCAAGGGGTCCTTGGTAGAGATTTTGTTTATGCTTTCATTTGATATGTTATCATGGTGGATTTTATGTCATGGTTTTCTCTTTATTACCAATTTAGAGTTGTGGCATTGTATAATTATTTGATATGATCACATGAAACATGTTATCTCTTTGGAGGAGATAGTTTAGATCATGATGTCATGTTTATGTTCCTGATTTCATGGTTGAAAATTTATGGTGATCTTGGTTTAGTTTCTTGGTATTGAGTACTTTGATCATTTGCTTGATACTTCATGACAATGCTATGTTGTAATGGAGTTTTGTATCTAGTGATTTATTATAGGTGCTTGTGGATACTTGGAGACTTAGGTGAGGCTAGATTTCTCTTGAGATGAGAGACATGTTGTTGAGATGTATACTCCTAATGAGATTTCAATAGAAAGTCTAAGGAGTCTATACCTTTTTTGGACATGAGTTCAATAGAGACCTATGAGGAGATTGTTCTTGGATAAGTGACAGGGTCACTTGCATATCTTGAAGGAGCATTGGTCTTGGTCTACTCAGTAGTTTATAACTTGAGAGGTACTGCCCAATGTTACATTCAGGTGCTTTATCTTTCCTTTCATATTCATGGATCTTGAGCTATAGTTAGATGGTTCTGGAGGATTCATTATGAGAGATGGATAACATGATTATCTACTTGAAGTGTATTTTTATTTATGATAACAATAGGAGATGGTAGTGGGCTGATTTCCTAAAATGGGAATGGAGTTGTTTTGATCATCTTTGAGAGGCTTACATCCATATAGATTCATGTTATCATGTTATGTTTGACCTCATGAGGTTGAACAATTTTGGATGTTGTTTTGTCTTTTGTCTTGGGGTGTAAAGGAGATCATACTTGGCACAGTTAACATTTATAAGTGTTTGTAGAAGGTCATGCTACATGCTTATGATTCAAAATTTCTTTCTTTGGTTTTGGTAATCTTCTGGGATGTTTTTGTTCACATAACACTGTTTTTGAGATCTACTAGAGTTGTGGTGGTCACTCTTTTGTGGTCATTTTCTATCACTTGTAATTCATTTTTTTTTGTGATGACAAGGTGGTTCATTTATCTCTTTTCTTTTTTGGATGTAGAGAACATGAGAGAGTTATGGAAACTAGATGAGAGAGATGTTTCTTGCAGTGTTTTTGGTACACAATTTTCATGTCTTTGTGGATGGTCCTTGGTACTACATGGTTACAAATTCTTTACGTTGTTATCAGTAGACTAAGTATGCTTTTGATTTTTCAGATTTGACATTACCCATGTAGTGGGAATTCCTGTATGTGTTTCGTCTTCATCGATTGGTTTTGCACATAGAGCTTGAGGTTGTAGTTTATGGGTTGGTTATGTTGTTGGCATAAGTTTTTTAGTGTTGGATACGAGGTATGGGGTGATTGGATGGGTTAGCATTTATGGTGGATGTTAGTTTCAATCTCATGGGTTTATCAGCTGGATTGAACAAATCAGTTTGGTTGTTTTTCTAGCCGATGTTTTATCCTATTTTCTGGAGGATGACTTCATAGTTTTGTTGGGCTAAGAAGTTGATGATTTTGATGCTTCTGTGTAGCCCAAGAGTGTGGTGCAATGGGTGGCATTGTTGTATAGCCTTTGTTATCACTAGTATCTTATGCATGTGTTATTTGGACAAGTGTCTAGTTGGAGCACAAGACCATGTGTTGAGATTTATGTAGTTTCATGAATGACTATGATGATATAGTTTCATTAGTTTGAATCTTGTAAGGTCTTTGTCCAGTGGAATATTTTTGGATAAGGTGACTCAGCCTTACCAAAATTTATTGGTTTATTTGTGCTTTCTTGGAAAGTTGTTGAATGAAGTTGGATTCTTCTGCAAGAAAATAATTGGAGTAGCAAAACAGATTGCTTCTATTTTTGGAAATTTATTCTCTTATGCTTTGTTTTATGCAAAGGTTGTGCATAAGGAAGTTTCAAAAATAGTTTTTAGATGCATTGAATATAGATACTTTTGAAACTATTTCCTTTTGTATGAAAACTCTATAAGTACAAAGCATTGTTGTAGAGAATTGATATATATATATATATATATATACACACACATATATACATATGTATATATGTATATATATAATGTATATATGTATATATATATGTATATATACATATTCATATATACATATATATATATATATATGTATATATGTATATATATATGTATATATGTATATATATTTGTATATATGTATATATATATATATGTATGTATATTTATATATATGTGTGTATATATATATATATATATATATATATATAGAGAGAGAGAGAGAGAGAGAGAGAGAGAGAGAGAGAGAGAGAGAGAGAGAGGAGAATTTATTTGCATAGGGTTATGTTGCCAAATTTTCTCTAGAATGGAGCGAGATGTAAATCTCAATGTGAAGGCTGAAAATGTATTGTAACTTGTTGCTAAATAATACATTAGCTTGATGGTTTGGAGGGTGGGGTTTTTACCTAGAAAAGTTTTCCCTGTGTATATCTATGTTCTCTATTCTATCTCATTCTTCTAGTTTTATGATTGTAGAATAACAATTTGTATGTCATAATACTACTGAAATTTAATTTAGATCAATAAATTGTAATCACTTTCCTTTAAGGTTTTAATTGTGGAAATCAACTATATTTGTTTATGCTTTTATGGCATAGTAGGTATGCACTTGTATTTTCTTATTAGGAGTTATTCAAAGAACTATTAGATATAGGATGTACATACTGATATAAGATGACTTTCTGGGCTGTTCTCATTTCCCTTCACTTTGAATCTAGTTTCTAAACTACTAATTTTTATTTTTTCAAATGGTTTAGTTTTAGGCCCTCACAAAAGGTGTCCATAGAGAGAGGTTACTATTTTTTTAGAAAAAAATGACATAGTGGAAAGTGTGCTCCTCCTCCCAAACAAAAAAAAAATAAAAAATTTAACTTTTATTTTGAAATTCTTCAATCACTCTAGTCAAAAGTTATGTAATATAGTGTAGTCCAAAAATTCTAGGTAATTTTATAATGTGTATTTTTTAAATTAATTTTGTTGTGGGGGACATCTCAAAAACATGAAATACCTATGTGCTCCCTATAAAATTATTGAAAGCTAATCCAAAATAAAAACTTCCTTTTTTTCAAATTGTGTAGAATGGAGTTTATTTTCTTAAAAACTATCTGTTTACAAAATTTGATCAACAACCTAAAAACTACACCCGAATTAGTACATGTTGGTTTTTGAGAGAAAATGGACAATCACTTAAAAAAAAATTATAGTTGAAAGGCTTGAAATAATTTTTTTTTTGGATATATAGCTAACATGAAGATCTATAATACTAAGTAACCTAATTTTATCTGATTCTCAAGCACAAGGATACTTGAAGGAGAGCACAAAAGATAAAAACAAGCAATTTTTGCATGTTTGCTACAAAACATGTCTCAAACTAGTTTAGAGCCTCCAAACCTTTGGGTTGGATCTCCAAGGAATATCCAAGCCTTAAGTTTGATGGTATCCAATGCTTTAGATAGTGCATATGCGCTATAGTGTGTGGGTGTTATTTAAAACATTTTTAAATTCAATGCTTAAATAGCACATACACGCTATAGTGTGTGCATGCTATTCTAACCTTATTTAAATTGAAGGCTTAAATAGCATGTACACACTATTTAATCCTTTATTTTTAATAATGAAGATGGATAAGGAGAAAGGGAAGGAGAGAGGTAGAGAGGGGAGAGAGGGTAGAGAGTGTGAGAGAGAGTAAAGGTTGGAGAGAGAGTAGGAGATGTGATTTAGAGTGAAAAAGAAGAATAGAATGAGAGAAGGAAATGGGGAGAGATCATAGAGAAGGGGGGGGGAGGAGGGGGAGAGAGAGGAGAGAGAGAGAGAGAGACGAGAGAGAGAGAGAGAGAGAGAGAGAGAGAGAGAGGAGTTCAAAGCGTACATGGGATAGGATGCATAGGAAGAGAGAGGGGCATAGAGTAGGGGATGAGAGGGAGGGAGGGAGAGAGAGAAGGATAGAGAGTAGTGGATAGGAAAGAGAGAAGGTGAGATTGATAGCAAGTAGAGGATGGGGGTTCAAAGAGTACATGGAATATGATGGATAGAAAGAGAGAGAGAGGGACATAGAGTAGGAGAAGGGAGTGCGATATGAGTGGGGTGGAGAGAGGGGGGGGGGGGGGGAAGGGAGTAAAGGATAGGGGATCAAAGGGTACATGGGATATGATGGATAGAAAGAGAGAGAGAGAGAGAGAGAGAGAGAGAGAGAGAGAGAGAGAGAGAGAGAGAGAAGAGAGAGAGAGAAACAAGAGGGGGATGTGAGAGGGTGGGATTGGGATTGGGATAGAGAGAGAGAGTGAGAGAGAGAGAGGAATGGGGGTTCCAAGAGTACATGGGAATAGGATGCATATAAAGAGAGAGAAAATGACATAGAGTATTGGATGATAGAGGGAAAGAGAGGGAGAGAGAGAGAGAGAGAGAGAGAGAGAGAGAGAGAGAGAGAGAGGGAGGGAGGGAGGGAGGGAGGGAGGGAGGAGAGAGAGAGAGAGAGAGAGAGAGAGAGAGAGAGAGAGTATGAGATAGGATTCAAAGAAAGAAAGAGAATGGGGGTAGAGAGAGAGGATGAGGTAGGGAGGGAGGGAGAGAGAAATAGAGAGAGGGGAATGGAGGGAGAAAGAAATAGGGAGAGAGAGAGAGGGCGAGAGAGGGAGGGAGAGGGAGAGGGAGAGGGAGAGAGAGAGTAGTGGATAGGAAAGAGAAAGGGTCAGATTGATAGGGAGTAGAGGATGGGGATTCAAAGAGTTCATGGAATAAGATGCATAGAAAGGGATAGAGGGACATAAAGTAAGGGATGGGAGTAGAATAAGGAGAGAGAGATAAAGGGATATATTGATAGGGAGTACAGGATGGGGTATCAAAGTGTACATGTGATATGATTAATAGAAAGAGAGGGAGGGACACACAGTAGCGGATGTGAGATGGTGTAATTGGGATTGGAATAGAGAGAGAGAGAGAGAGAGAGAGAGAGAGAGAGAGAGAGAGAGAGAGAGAGAGAGAGAGAGAGGGAGAGGGAGAGGAGGGAGAGGGAGATAGAGAAAGTAGTAGACAGAGAGAGGGGGGGAGAGAGATTGATAGGGAGTAGTAAATGGGGGTTCAAAGAGTACATGGGATAGGATGTATAGAAAGAGTGAGGGACATTGATGTGTGTGTGTGTGTGTGTGAGAGAGAGAGAGAGAGAGGGGGAGAGATTTATTAGTGGATATGAGAGAGAGTGAGAGATAGGATTCATAGAAAGAGAGAGCGGGACACAGATTAGAAGGTGGAAGATATATATATATATATAGAGAGAGAGAGAGAGGGTGGGATAGGGAGAGAAAGGAGAGAGAGGGAAAGGGAGGGAGAAATGGAGAGAGGCAAATGGAGAGGGAAGGAGGGAGGGAGAAAGGGAGAGAAAGGGAGAGAGAGAGAGAGGAGAGAGAGAGAGAGAGAGAGAGAGAGAGAGAGAGAGAGAGAGAGAGGAATGGAGGTTCAAAGAGTATGTGGGATAGGATGTATATAACGAGAGAGGAGGGACATAGAGTAGTTAATGATTGAGATAGAGAGAGAGAGGAGAGGGAAAGAGTACAAGATAGGATGTAGAGAGAGAGAGAGAGAGAGAAGATGTGGTAGGGAGAGAGGGAGGGAGAAATGGATAGATAGGGTGAAGGGAAAGAGAGGGGGGAAAAAGAGAGTAGGCATTTCTATTGTTGTATGTGATTTCCAATAGTGCGTACGCACTATAACACACATGCTATTAAGAATTTTATTTCTCCATAGTGCATACACAGTATTGATAATTCTATTTTTTCATAACATGTGCATGTTGTAGTTTGGGCTCAAAAAGCCTATGCCCAGGCAATAGCACATGAGTGCTATAGCATGTATGCACTATAGTGTATGGGATCTATTGGAAATTTCAAAGAAAAAAAGTGTCATCTTTTTGGCACCACAACTTGGTGCATTCGCCGATTGGTCTTAATATTTTTGAGGCCCCTAATTATTTAATTAATTTAAGTTTTATCTTCTTTTCTGTCCGATCTCTATTTTTTCCTAACATTTGTATCAAACGACATCGTATTTTAAAAGGCTACTTACTATTGAGAACTGTGAGATAACTAAGAGGGGGTGAATAAGTTATATCTAGTTATCCTATAGGCCTTTGAAAAAAATGAGTAGAAATTCTTGAAACTTCATAAGATTACACAAAAATAACTCGGTAACCATATTTAACTTCTCAAATCAAACTTATATCAAATCTACTTCAAACTCTTATCTCTTTTTTCTTACTTATACCAAGTATTAGAATAATAACTTATCTTGTACTGAGTTGCAACATCAAACAAATAACATCAAAATAAACTTTGCAACACATTTGACACAAAACTTGATGAAGGGTTCTCCCCTTAACACCACAACACACAACAAAATAGAGCACAACACAAATTGAGAAAAAAAAATGAAAATGTAAAATTACTAAATTACAATATACAAACCCACATGGGTGCCTTACAATAATCTAACAAGACAGAGTTGTG